>NW_023612734.1:20000-78155 GCF_013339725.1 Rhipicephalus microplus | reverse complement strand
ATTGATGACATCATAGATTGCTTCATGCCGCTCCTATTTTTCACGCTTGATTTGCGGTCAGGTGATTGGCAAATACTATGGAACCTGGTGACAAAGAAAAGGCTGCTTTCGTTACTCCGGATGGCTTATTTGAATTTAATGTCACGCCTTTTGGCCTTTGTAATGCTCCAGCCACCTTTGAAAGATTTATGGCACCAGTATTACGTGGTCTAAAATGGGAGATATGCATGTGCTACCTTGACATGTTGTGATCTTTGGTCGTACGTTTTGAGGAACATAACCGTCTCAGTCTTGTTCTCGACTGCATCGAAAAAGCTGGGCTGGTTCTGAATTCCAAAAAATGTCGCTTTGGCGAACGTCAAACTCTCGTGCCGGGGCACCTGGTCGACAAGATGGCGTCAGACCGATCCTCGCAAGATAGAAGCAGTGAGCTCTTTTAAATCACCGCAGTCCCACGAGAAATTCGCTCATTTGTTGGCCTATGCTCATATATTCGTCGTTTTGTTCCACGATTTGCGGAGATCGTGTATCCGTTGACAAACGCCTTGCGACAGGATGCAACCTTCAACTGGACACCAGAGTGTGACGCCGCATTCTCACAACTTAAGTTTGCACTAACGTCAGCACCACTGTTGCGTCACTTCGATCCATCTTACCCGACTGAGATCCACACGGACGCTAGTGGTATCGTGTAGGTGCGGTGCTTTTACAACGTCACAATGGCGCAGAGCATGTTGTGGCATATGCCAGCCGTTGCCTGAGCAAATCAGAACGCAATTACACAGTTACGGAACAGGAATGTCTGGCAGCTGTTTTCGCCGTACAGAAGTTTCGTTGTTATCTTTACGGGAGGCCATTTAAGATAATTACCGATCACCATTCGTTATGCTGGCTGGTCGTTTGCGTGACCCCTCTGGCCGCCTTGCACGTTGGGCGCTGCGACTTCAGGAATACGACTTTACGGTGTCGTACAAGAGTGGCCGTCGTCACGCTGACGCAGACTGCCTCTCCCGGATTCCTCTTGCGACTACTGACTGCGATGCTGAGAATTTTGACGACTGCCTTGCTGCTGTTACAAGCACGTTCCCCAACGCGGCTGATTTCCAGAAAGAACAACGCAACGATCTCAACTTGGATCCTCTTTTTGCCGCCGCACGTGCCTCCCAACACAGCGGTCGCTTTACTATCCGAGACAAGTTACTCTATAAAACTAACTACTCCAGACCTGGAGCACGTTTTCTTCTAGTTGTCCCCGAGCCTTTGCTCCGATAATCTACGTGCCATGCATGACGATGAGACGTCCGGTCACTTCGGCTTCATACGAACGCTGAACCGCACGCAGGAACACTTTTACTGGCCCAAGATGTACGAAACGACAAAGCGTTACGTCGCTAGCTGCGAGACGTGCCAACGTCACAAGCGCCCGGCCACCGCTACACAGGTCCCCTTCACCCGTTACACCACTCAGCACACCTTTTGAACAAGTAGGAATTGACATTATGGGTCCATTTCCGTTATCTAACAATAAGAAGCGTGGGATAATCGTCTGCGTAGATCATCTTACGCGGTATGCCGAAACCGCAGCTATTCCCTCTTTTACCGCTGCATCCGTGGCGGACTTCTTGCTTCACTCCGTGGTCCTTCGCCATGGCCCACCGCGTGTTATTATCAGCGACCGTGGCCGCCAGTTCACTGCCGATGCCGTTGAAGAATTACTACGCATGTGCACAACACAGTTCCGTCATTCCACACCGTATCACCCGCAGACGAATGGCCTCGTTGAACGGACAAACAGAACGCTGATCAACATGCTTGCCATGTACGTTTCTTCTAATCACAAGAACTGCGATGAAGTGCTGCCTTTTATCTCGTACGCGTACAACACGGCAAAACATGAAACAACGAACTTCTGCCAATTTTATCTGTTGTACGCCAGGTTGCCACCAAGCCCTCTAGACACTTTCTTACCCTTCATTCTACACAATGACGACTCTGTATCAAACACCCTGTGCCTCGCGGAAGAAGCCCGTCGAATCGCTCGTCTTCGTACTCTGGCCTCTCAACGTCGTTCGAAGGAACGATACGATGACCGTCACGGACCGTTTTTATTCGAAAAAGGTGACTTGGTGTTACTTTGGACACCGCAACGCAAGCGTGGATTGTGTCAAAGCTTCTGTCACGATATTCAGGCCCATTTGTAGTTTTGGAGCGTCTAAGCCAGCTCTCGTACGGAATGCGCACGCTCAGCACACAAGGCAGTATATTTCTAGACACTTTAGTTATTTGAGCGATAGTTTATGTCAGCTTTTGGTCCCCCTTTCCTCTTGTAGCGACGAATGAATGAATGGATGTGGCTCTATCCTTTAGATCGGGCGGCGGCTAACGCCCCCTAGCCATGGTATTTAGTTAACTAACCACAAGATTTATCTATTTGTTCCTCTAAATAGTGAAGCTGAGAAACTGCTACTTTGAAAGGAAGGATTTATTTTCACTTGAGCATTGACTTTAGCCACCAATCCGATTACCTTTTTCTAGTTAGGTCTACCCACTTAAAGTCTAATTTGCCCTCCCTGTCCCTAAACCCCAGTGGTTTGAAAAACTCTGTGCCATCATCCTGAACTTTAGGAAGAAGCCTTTAAAGAACATTATCAAGTGTTCGGCAGTTTACTCCTCCTATCCACATGCACTGCATACCGTGTCTACCCCTTCGTGTTTGGCCCGATATGTCTTGGTTCGCAATACTCCCGTCCTGGTCTCAAACAGTAGAGAGTGTACCCCGAGTATTATCATAGATTATTTCTTTGGCAATTTTCTGCTTAAAAGTTCAATAGATCTCTAGTGCGGACTTCTTAATCATGCCAACTCTTCGCGTGTCAGTCTACGTTTCCTTCACTTTCTTCCTAACCATAGTTCTTTTTGGTTGGCCACCTGCTGTTTTCTAAGTATTTACCAGTAAGTTTCTAGTTTGCTTCCTCCTTTCTGTATGGAAATTCTTCACGTACAAGTAGCTGAAAACCTCTCTAGTCTAACGCTCCTCCCCTATTTCTTCAATCACTTCTCAATTTTTATCTTGCTTCTAGCTTCTCTGCCCTCAAATGATGTTCATCCCATATCACCTTGTACTCCGAGATTCGGTGTATTCCGTGAGCTCCTAAAGCAAGCCTACCTATTTTACGTTGCTTAAGTTCTAGTCTTGCTTGAACTTCTCATATCATGCACAAGACCGCATTACCGAACGTAAACCCAGAAACCATGACCACTTTTCATATTCCTCTCACAACATTACACCTTTTGTAATTCCGCAGTGCCCTATTTTTCACCACTGCTGCATTTCTGTTACCTTCAGTGTTCCCGTATATTTTGTGTTACCTTAGGTACTCACTTCCATTGCTTATTCATACGCCCATATATATGTATTTACTTGTTATCTTTTGCGTGACTTCCTGTATCCTAAGCTCAAAACCTTCATTATCATTAAAAATCATGATGCTGATTGTTCCTTTACTGAATGCCAAAACCTACATCCTCATTACCGCAGATGTCCATCAATCTTTGCAAATCTTCCTTGTTGCCAGCCGTTAGTACTACATCGCCTGATCATTGAGTTTTCCTTGTTTGACGAAAGAGAGGTTGAAGCCAAGTCTACTTCCCTCTAATTTGGCCTCTAATCCTTGTAGGTAGGTTATGAATAACAAGGGTGACAAAGGACACCCTTCCGTAAGCCCCCGTTTTACCTCTGTGGGCCTGGATACCTGTTTTTGCCCACTTATAACTACCTTGTTACTTTTTTAGATTTCCTTTAAGAGATTATTGACTCCATCTTTCACACCTAGTGCGTCCCGTATACCCCAGAACCTCGTGTGTTTCCGAAACCCATTCTGCAGTTCTCCCAGCACCCCTCATCCTCTATTCCATGCCTGCAGTCTTTCCTTTATAATCTGCATCGCCAACCTGTAGACCACTGATGTCACTGTTATAGGACGGTAGTTGCATATGTCAGCTTCGTCCCCCTTTCCTTTATAGATCGTGCTCATCCTGCTAAGCTTCCATCCATCGGGGACCTTAGCATAGATGATTGTTCTGCCTGCTGCCTCTCTCAAAGTCTGTTTAGACCTCGAACCCGATGTATTTATCAGCATAATTGGAATGCCGTCTGGGGTCTGTTGATGTACTACTTGGAACACTCTTCTCAGCCTTTTCCCGGACTGGCGACTTGCGATGTTGACTTGCGCGCCGCCCCGCGGCGAAATGAAATAGTCAGCATGCCTCCTTTCTAGGCGCGGCCCCGAGTTTACAAAGGCGAATGAATAGACCCCCCCCCTCCCAGTGCACTGCGCCAGGCGCTCTTACAAGACGATAGTTATAGCGCGAGAACAAAACCACGACACAGAGACAAGAAGGACACGAAGGACACGAGCGCTATCTCTGTGTCGTCGTTTTGTTCACACGCTATAACTATCGTCATGTCATACCAACTAACCCAAGCTGCCAAACTTTTAAGCTCTTACTAGGGTCTCACAATCGATAGGAGGCTGAGCGAGGCAGGTCGTGCAAGGTCGAACAGGTCCGTTGGTGCAGAAGCAGCGCGCAACAAGAGATAAGTTTTCCTTTATTTCTTGGTGTTTGTGAACACCATTGTTAGTTTTTCTCTCCAATCAATAACTTGTGTTGCGAGTACCGGTACTGTAGGTGTGGGACACGGGCAATGTTGCAGTGACTTTGACCACGTAAACGGGGTAGGCGGCTGTTTTGAAGAAGTTTAGGGGTGCCAGGTTAGTTGTTAAACCGCTAGAGCCGAACACGAATGGGACCTAGTGAGAGTCTACTGGCGAAATTGAACACCTGTGTGTGTGGGCTAGGCGGCAGCTTCAAACAGTTGTTGAGGTAGGAGAGTTAGTGGAGGTGGCTGGATAACGAGATTAGGGTTCAGCTTAGGGCTGTCGGCGCTTTCCTCCGATGATCAGGGCGGGCGATGGCTAAGGAGGCTAGGAAAACGACGGGCGAGAGTGAACTGGTGCAGTGCGAAGAATGCAAGCGCTGGTGCTACTTGGACGAGACAGAATTATTCAGTTTGGCCGACGCACAGAAGGCGAGCTTCGTGTGCAGGCTGTGCGAGGCACTGAAGGCGGCCGTGCAGCGCATGGAGTCTAGCATCAAGGGGCTTCAGGGGGAGCTTAAGGCGGAACAGGAGCAGAGGATATTACTACAAAAACAGCTCAGAGCGTCGCGTGAGCGGCAGTAGGCTACAGCCAGCCTATTAGAGCAAATGTATGGTGACCTTCGAAAAGAAACGGACGAGCGGACCGAGCTCGAGCAGCGGGTAAAGGAGCTCATGGCGCTTTGCCCCGGCCCCAAGCGGTGTGAGAGGGAAGGCGTGGGTAGCGGAGAAGGTGGCAGGCGGGAAGGAAGAGGCGAGAAGGAAGGTCAGGGGGCCGCAGTGTCTGGCCACAGCACGGAGGTTCCGAGAAACATAAAGCTCAGTGAGGCGGCATTCTTCGAGCAGGGCAGAAACACAGGGCAGACGGCAGAGAGAGAAACAGGTGAAGCAAACAGGATTTCCATTACAAAGAGGAAGCCAGCGATTGGAGCGTAGAAGGGTCCTAGTGGTAGGGGACTCTAACGTGGCCAGGGTTAAGGATGGCGTCCTCAAGACAGTGAAGGAAGATGTTAGAGTCAAGGTAGAGGCACAGTCAGGGCATTGCATGGGGAATTCACTGGCCAAAGCTCAAGAGGTTGTAGAGAACATCATAGAGGGCGAAAATATCATTATTCACGCTGGGCTCAAGGATGTGCTGAAGGGCAAGGATCAAAACCTTCAGAGACAGTTAGGAGTGGATGCGTGAGCTCCGAGAAGCCTCTGGGAGTGTGCATTTGACCATATGCACAGTCCCACAGGTCTTGGGGCCGTCTCGTGGGATTGAAAGGAGGGTAGTGGAGGCCAAAAGTGTGATCAAGGGTATGAGCCGGAAACTCAGAGAAAGCGTAATGGAAGTTAACCAAGACGTGTACGAGCCCGGCGCTCGCCCTTTTGCAAAGGATGGCATTCACTACAGTGGTGCGAGGGGCAGGAGGGTCGGTAATAGAATGGGTCGTCAAGGCACAGCTTTTTTAGGGGGACCCAGAGCCCTAAGGCCAACAGTGTAGCAAAAAGCGGTTCTAAAGGGCACAAATATTCGAGCCACGTGGAGTCTGTGGGAGAAGAAATCGACGTAAGCACAAGGGCCGAGCTAAGTCACACGTAGGCTTTATTAACATGCAAGGTGGCAGAAATAGGTTAAAGTGGGAAGAGATAGAAGAGCAGTTGAGGCAGGAGAAGCTGATGGTATAAGGGGTTGTGGAGACACATCTTCGGGACATGGAGCAACCACCTTCCAATACGGACTATGTATAGGAATATTGCAATAGAGCAGAAGGCAGCACACAGGGGGGTGGAATTCGTGGATTCATACATAAGAGCATGGGTTGGCAAAGAGTCAAGCAGGAGATGCATCGAACATTTATGGTTAAGAGGGAAGTAGCTAGGCAGAAGCACTCCTTGGTTTGGTGTACTTGTAGACGGGAGGAAAAGCCAGAGAGGAAAACCAGGCAACGATAGAGTATATATCAAAGGACATTGAGGAAATAGGAAGAGAGTGTGAGGTAATTATACTAGGAGATATGAATGCGCACATAGAAGATATAGATGGGTATACTGACTCAACAGCCCAAATGATCATGGATATATGTGGAAGGCAAGATTTGATCATTTGCAACAGTAGTGAGAACTGTGAAGGGCAAATAACATGGGAGGTAGGAAGGCTGCAGTCAACGATAGATTACGCGCTGATGTCCCATCGGATGTATGATAAGCTCAGGGGAATGCACAGAGATGAAGGTGGCTCCGGAAGTCTGGGTAGTGATCACAAACGTACCAAGCTAAGTTTTGAAAAAGCAGCCAAAGTGGGTAGGAGAACAGATGAGCACCTAGAGGGAAATTTTCATTCAGAAACGCAACTAGAAATTGCTACTCAAGAAATTGAGGAAGTAATCACTGAGGATAATAAAACATAGTGGACATACTCAAATATAGTACGGCTGTTTGAGCTAGAGCTTGCCAAGGCACGTGACAAGTCACCCCGGAAAAGAAGAGACAAGCCAAGAGTTGGCGAGATGAGGAAGTTAAAAGAGCCATAGCAAATTGTTAGGTAGCCTCTAGGGAACACAGACATTCTACGCAGCGGGGTGAACCCACAGATGATGTTGAAAGAAAATGGGACATATTTCTATGTTCTAGAAGGGAGGCATTCCTCCTGATCAATGAAAAGATCAGAAGAAAGGGTGCTCAGTGTCTGGCAGAAGCACATAAAAAGGACAGAAAGGCAGCTGCGAAACTTTGGAACCAACTAAACTCCCTAAAAAATAAAACAAGCCTAGAGCAGAGGTTCATACGTACAGCTCAAGGTGCTAGGCTAGAAGGGGGCGAAGCGATTGAATATATAAGAGCAAGTGTCACAGAAAAATTTCATCAAAGAAGTGCCTTATGCACCACAATAGACAAGGATATATCAAGAGATGCAATGGCTCCATATTCACGAGAGTGGGAAAGGGCTGAGAAGAGGGTTCCAAGTGGTACATCAACAGGCCCAAATGGCATTGCAAATATACTGATAAAGACGTTGGGTCCGAGTTTTAACAGACTTTGAGAGAGGCAATGAGCAGAACAGTAATTCACGGTGAGGTCCCCGATGGATGGAAACTTTGCAGGATGAGCATGATCTATAAAGGAAAGGGGAACAAAGCTGACAAAAGTAACTCTCGTCCCATAACAGTGACATCAATAGTCTACAAGATGAGGATGCAGATTATAAAGGAAAGACTGCAGGCATGGATTGAGGAGGGGGTGCTGGGAGAACTGCATAATGGGTTTCGGAAACAAAGGAGGTTGGAAGACAATCTGTTCTCACTGACACAGCGCATCGAAATAGAAGAAAAGGAACTCAGGCCCCTGTGGCTAGCATTTTTAGATATCAAGAGAGCGTACGATAGCGCGGTTCAAGAGGAATTGTGGGGAATACTGGACACACTAGGCGTGGGAGATGTAGTAGATGTAGATTTTTTAAAGAATATCTATAGAAGTACCAAGGTAGTTATAAAGTGGGAAAAACAGGTATCTAAGTCAACAGAGGTGAAACGGGGACTTAGGCAGGGGTGTCCTCTGTCACCCTTGTTATTCATGACGTATCTACAATTAGAGGTCAAGTTAGAGGGAAATGGATTGGCTTCAACCTCTCGTTCGTCAAACAAGGAGAACTTATTGATCAGGCACTACCAGCATCAATGATATAGTGCTAATAGCCGACAACAAGAAAGATTTGCAGAGATTGATGAACATCTGCGGCAATGCGGGAGATAGGTTAGATTTCAGATTAAGTAAAGAAAAATCAGCAATCATGATTTTTATTGATAATGAAGGTTGTGAGCTTAGGATACATGAAGTCATGCTAGAGATAACAGATAAATACAAATATCTAGGCGCATGGATAAGCAATGGGACGGAGTACCAGAGTAAACACGAAATATACGTGACGACTAAAGGTAACAGGAATGCAGCAGTGATGAAAAATAAGGCACTGTACATTGGGTATGATGTTGTGAGAAGAATATGGAAAGGAGTAATGGTTCCTGGGCTAACGTTCAGCAATGCGATCTTGTGCATGAGATCAGAAGTTCAAGCAAGATTAGAAATTAAGCAACGTGGAACAGCTAGGCTTGCTTTAGGAGCGCACGGGAATACATCAAATGAGGGAGTACAAGGTAATATGGAGTGAACATCATTTGTGGGCAGGGAAGCTAGCAAAAAGATAAAATTTGAAAAGCTATTGAGAGAAATGGAGGGGGAGCGTTGGGCTAGGAAGCTTTCCAGCTACTTGTACATGAAGAATGTCGATACCAATTGCAGGAAGCGAACCAGAAAATTGACTGGTAAATACTTAGAAAACAGCAGGTGGCCAAACCAAAAGGAACTATTGGATAGAAGGAAGTGAAGAAAATGAAGACTTACATGTGGAGAATCGGCATGATTAAGAAGTCTGCACTAGAGATCTATCAAACTTTTAAGCAGAAAACTGCCAAGGAAAGGATCTATGATAATACTCGGGGTAGTTCTCTACTGTTTGAGACCAGGACGGGAGTATTGCGAACCAAGACATATCGGACCAAATACGTAAGGGTAGACGGTATGCAGTGCATGTGGAGAGGAGGAGGGATATGCCGAACACTTGATAAATTCTGTAAAGGGCTTCACCGTATAGTTCAGGATGATGGCGCAGAGTATTTCAAACCACTGGGGTTTAGGGACAGAAAGGGCAAAACAGACTTCGGCGTCCCTGCTGGGTTAATACGTCCCTGCTGAATTACCAAGTACATAGCCCAGTATACGTGAATGCCCATTTGTGTCCCGAAAACAAAATTCTGCTTGGAAAAGCTATCTAGTGCAAACGAGAAAGGAACTGGAAATTTGCATAGGTTGCTGATGGCAAAATTCTAATGCGGAAGTCCGAGAACTCGAGAGTTGTACACGTCACATGCGATGACGACCTGATGAAAATAGTATAAATAGCGATTTGCAACTACTAGTACTCCTCTAACTAACATCATGCCACTCTCTGTGATCGCACCTTACAACGTACCTAAAAACAACAATATCTCTGTCTTCTACACGAACATCCGCAGTTTAAACAAGAATTTGAACTTGCTCTTTGCGTTCTTTTCTACGCATGCCCAACCTGTCGATGTTATAGCGTTGACGGAAACATGGCTAAAAAAGGGCAAAAATTGCAACATTGATGGGTACACATTCATATATAATCCACGAGGGTCACGAACGCGTGGCGGTGGTGTGGCCGTCTTCATAAAATCAGGATGCTCGTTTTCGAAACTAGAATCTGTGAGATGCAGCTCCGCAGATATGGAATCTTTGTTCATCAACTTGGAGTGTTCCCTTATCATAGGAGTTATTTACCGTCCTCCAAACTCATCTTACGTTTCTTTTTACATATGCTTGAAAAGGCGCTATTTAAACTTGCGGCAAACTGCAATATTCTCATTTTCATTACGGTAGACTTCAATATTGATACCTGCAGTCTAGCGTCTTCTGATTACGAGTTTTTGCTTGCTTCTTTCAATCTTCGAAACTCGATTTCTACGCCCACACGTTTAACTAGCAGCTCAGCGACGATCATAGACCACGTGGTGACAAACATCTCCACCCCAATCAATGCAAATGTGTATGAAGAACCAATCTATGATCACATTTCCTATTTGTATCTCGATTATAGACCTGCCCAAGACTGCACATAAAAATCACCCTGTCACTAGAAAAATAGATTATACCCTATTAAGGAACGAACTTCTATCTTTCGTACCAAGCAGCCTGTACCATGATGATGTAAATAATAAGGATGCCAATCTAATCGAAACTGTAAAGACTGCAATCAGCAACGCTAGTAGTACCGTATATTCTCGCTCTTATAACGTCCCGATCTGCCCTTGGATGACCCAAGGCATTCTTGCTATCTTGAAGAAAAAACAGTGCTGGTACAGTAAATGGAAACAGCATAAACATAATAATTATTACTTAGGGCAGTATAAAAGGTTACGAAAGGAATTTGTGGCAATAATTCGCGTACGCAAGAAGAACTACTACTCCAGCTTGATCCAACGCGTGAATGGGGATACAAAAACATAATAGAAAGTTATACAAGGAATTGTAGGAAATTCTAGTGCGCATCGTATTCTCCCTTTAACAATACATGAACAAACTGCTGAAAGCTTCAATTCATACTTCACTAGTGTTGGCCCGTCCTTGGTATCTAGTCATCCTGACTCTAATTACATGTGTTTAGCCAGCTCCATATCCAATACCTTCTTTGATTTGATTTGTGGGGTTTAACGTCCCAAAACCACCATATGATTATGAGAGACGCCGTAGTGGAGGGCTCCGGAAATTTCGACCACCTGGGGTTCTTTAACGTGCACCCAAATCTCCAATACCTTCTTTACTCGTGACATAGAATTAGGAGAGCTGTTTTCTACCATGAAAAAATTGCGTAATAACAAAACCCCAGGGCTGCATGGAATCACAGTCCATCTGATCAAGGATAACACAGATTTTTTAGGCTCCGTCTTGTGCCACATTTTCAATCATTCCCTAGCAACCTCGTGCTACCCAGATCCTCTAAATGTCGCCAAAGTATTACCCGTATTTAAAGACGGTGATCGCTCTGACCCTTCGTGTTACCGCCCGATATCAGTTTTCATTATAATAAATAACATCTTTAAACCGCTGCTTTCTTCTCGAATCAACCAATTTCTGGGAAAATATTGAATTTTATGTCCGCAACGACATGGTTTCCGTCCAGACTATTCTACTTCCACTGCAGTTCAAACATTGACACAACATGGCAACACAGCTTTAAATAGCCATAAAGTAGTTTCTATTGTATTTCTTGACCTACAGAAGGCATTCGAAACTATCGACCACAGTATCCTTAAAAAAATAAATAACTATGGCTTTAGAAATGAAAGCTTTGAATTTTCCAGCTACTTCACTCATCGTAGTGAAATTGTTTCTCTAGGTGGCATCACTTCTTCGCAAAAACCGATAACCACAGGGGTACCGCAGGGATCTGTCCTGGGCCCTTTGTTCTTTATAATATATGTAAACGGCCTACCACTGGTTATAACTCTGCAGAGCTACTACTGTACGCGGAAGATGAAGCTTTATTGTTACGTGGGAAAATATGCAAGAAATTGAAACAAAAACAAATGCTGAACTAGCAAATATATCACATTGTTTCAAGGCAAGTAAACTTACCGTCAACGTGAAAAAAACAAAGTACATGATAATCTATTCCCAACATATGCCAATAAATCTAAACAGCATTCAAATAAAGATAAATAATTATGCACTCGAACGCATCAATTCATTTGCATACCTAGGTGTAGTTATTGACAACCATCTCCACTGGCAACCCAATATAAAATCAGTGTGCTCGAGGTTATCTTCGGGCTGTCATGCATTGTTGCAAGCGAGAAATTATTTTGACCTTGCAATATTACGGGTCTTGTACTTTTCTCTCATCCACTGTCATCTGTCCTACTGCATTGATTCATGGGGTTGGACTTACACTACATACCTAGAGCTTTTACGAAAACTACAGAAGCGCTCACTAAGAATAATAATGCACTCAAGCCACGATCATCCCAGGGCACCCCTGTTTAGTAAACTACAAATTTTACCAATGGACAGTCTGCGTCAACAGAGAACAGCCATCGCCATTAATAATATTGTTTGTTACGTCTACGAGGGGTTTATTCGAAGCAGACGTAACGGTCGACTCGACGGTATACCGCAGTGAACGCGAAGCAGCGAGCTCTTGCCACAACCGAACGTCCTCTTCTTCTGCTACCACCATGTTCCCCGCTACACAGGTGCACATACCTAAATTACACATGTGGTAACACTTCCCTCCGCGCAGACGAAGCCCGCTGGGCGGGTCAAACAGTCTCTCGAGGAATAAAGCGCTTCAAACGTGCAACATGGACAAGTTCAGTTTTTGCAGACCGTCACACGTTTGAATGGAGGCGCGCTATGCGGTAAACTAAATCACTGATATGGTCAACAACAAGATAAGGTCCCGCATAGTGCGCTAGCAGTTTCTCGCTCAAACCGCGTTCTCTAGTTGGTGTCCACAGCAACACTAGGTCACCGCGATTGTACGTCACGTGTCGGCGTCGGTGGTCAAAATCTGCCTTCGAGCGATCTTGCGAAGCAAGAGTGCGCAAATAAGCAAGGCGTCTAGCTTCTTCTGCCCGACAGATGATCTCGGATATGCAGGGATCATGGTGGTCGAAACACGGGAAGATGGTATTCAGGGTATGACGAGGTGGTCGAGCATATAGATGAAAGAAAGGACTGTAGCCGGTAGTTTCACGCTGAGCGGTGTTGAATGCATATGTGATAAAGGGTAGGATACTATCCCAGTCCTTGTGATCCGATGCAACATACATAGACAGCATGTTCGAGAGAGTTCTGTTCGTTCGTTCAGTTAGACCGTTCGTTTGGGGATGGTATGGCGTAGAGTGCCGAAACCTTGAAGCACAGACACGAAGCATCTCTTCCATCACGTCTGCTGTGAATTGTCGGCCACGGTCACTGATTACGATTTTGGGAGGTCCATGTCGAAGAATTACAAAACGTAGCATGAAGGAAGACACATTGGCTGCTGTTGCCGATGGTATGGCAGCTGTCTCGCAGTACCGTGTTAAATGGTCGGTGCAAACGACTATCCAGCGATTTTCATCAGAAGACCGGAGAAAGGGTCCAAGGAGGCCAATCCCGACTTGCTCGAATGGAGTTCTAGGGGGCGGCACCGGATGTAATCGCCCTAAAGGAGCACTTGTTGGGCGCTTATAACGTTGGCACTCGTTACAGCTAGACACGTACTGTTCCGTCGTCTGGCGCATTTTGGGCCAGTAGAATCTTTCTTGAAGACGGCACAGAGTTTTCGCTGTGCCTAGATGACCGGATGTTGGGTCATCATGCATAGCCTGCAAAACATAAACGCGAAGACTCTTCGGAACAACCAGAAGATATCGTGAGCCGGTGTTGGTGTAGTTCTTTTTGTAAACTAGCCCGTCTCGGATGCAGAAGCGCGTAGGCGATGATTTTGGTTTGGTAGAAAGAAGCTGTTGTATGGTGCTCTCCCTTTGTTACTCATTCTTAAAGGTCTTGTTAACGGGAAAAGGTTGGTCGAGTGATGCAATGTAGGTATCGAAGGTGTCCGCGTCACATTCCATCGTTGGAAGTGGTAGTCGCGAAAGACAATCTGCGTCAGCGTGACGTCGGCCACTTTTATAGAAAACCGTGAAGTCATATTCTTGTAGACGAAGTGCCCAGCGCGCCAGCCGACCAGATGGATCACGCAGGTTGACCAACCAGCAGAGAGAATGATGGTCTGTCACGACGGTAAAGGGGCGTCCGTACAGGTAGGACCGGAAGCGCTGCACTGCGAATACTACTGCAAGGCATTCTTGCTCTGTGACAGTGTAGTTACGGTCGGACTTGCTGAGCGAGCGACTTGCATACGCTACGAGGTGTTCTTGATTATCCAAGCGTTGAACCAGGACAGCACCTACACCAATACCGCTGGCGTCTGTGTGAATCTCAGTGGGAGCGAGAAGATTGAAGTGTCGAAGAATCGGATGGGACGTCAAAAGAAACTTCAACTCCGAAAAAGCAGACTCGCCTTCCGGGGTCCAGTCAAACTGCGCCCCTTTCTGAAGCAGACACATGAGCGAGTATGCGATATTGGCAAAGCCAGGAATGAATCGGCGAAAGTATGAACAAAGCCCCAAAAAGCTGCGCAGTTCTTTCACCGAGCTTGGCTGCTTAAATGTCTCCACTGCGGCCGTCTTGGCGGGATCCGGTCGTATGCCTTCTTTGTTTACTAAGTGTCCAAGGACAAGTGTTTGGCGCTCTCCAAAACGACATTTCTTTGAGTTGAGCACCAAGCGTGCTTTGCTTAGGCAGTACAGTACGAGGTCAAGGCGTGTGTTGTGCTCACAAAAAGTGCGCCCAAAAATTACAACGTCGTCCAAGTAACACATACACACTTCCCACTTCAATCTACGCAGAATGTTGTCCATAAATCGCTCAAAAGTTGCGGGCGCATTGCAGAGTCCGAACGGCATCACATTGAATTCAAATAGTCCCTCTGTTGTAACAAATGCCGTTTTCTCCTTGTCTTCCTCGTGCCTTGGAATCTGCCAGTAGCCTGACCTCAGATCCACAGACGAAAAGTAAGAGGCCGATGATAGACAGTCGATAGCATCATCAATCCGCGGGAGTGGGTATACGTCTTTTTTAGTGATGGCGTTGAGACGGCGGTAGTCAACACAAAATCGCCATGTCTCATCCTTCTTCTTCACTAGAATTACTGGAGCGGCCCACGGACTACATGATTCTTGAATTACATTTTGCTTGAGCATCTCGCAAACCTGTTCGTTGATCACTGCGCGTTCCGAAAGCGATACACGATATGGTTTCTGTCGGAGAGGTCTGTGAGATGTCGTGTCGATTCGGTGCTTTATACGAGAAGCAGGGAATGATGGTGAATTATGCTGAGCGAAATCAAAAATACCGGAATGTTTGCGCAGAATACTCGCCAGTTCATTACGTTCCTTGGTGCTGAGTGACTTATCAATCATATCCATAATGGTGGTGTCCCTGGCGTGCAGATTATCGCAACGAGTCTTATCCGGAGAATCATTGCTTTCTGCGAGAATGGCAAGCGAGAAGACTTGGTGTTCACGAATCTCTGCAAGTTTCAGATCCTTCGGCAGCACTGTAGGTTCATTAGAGCAGTTAATCGCCCATAAACCAGTACGCCCTTGCACAACCGATAATGTACAGTAGGGTATTAAAACTGTCTTCTTTATGCAACTGAGATGCACGGGCTCCACAGTTGCGTCAAATGTTTTCTCGCTTGCAGGTGAACAGGCAACAGGAACACATTTTGCAGACAACGGCGGCACAGTTGTGTCCACAGACCCGCAAAGAGCACTTTCTTGAGAGGGCGAGTTTTCCATAAACGAAACTGGGATATCAGAATCTACTGTAATTTGTCCTGTGCGGCAATCAACAGTAGCACCACATAGCTTCAAGAAATCGAGTGCCAGAATGACGTCATGCGTAGTATGAGGGAGAACAGCAAACTCTGCGAAAAAGTTCTGGCATGCCAAACTAACAGTCACAGTGCAGACATCAACAGGTTTCAACACCTCTCCGCTCACTCCACGAAACGTATCAGGACAGTCCCAACGAAACATAACCTTTCGTCCAAGAAGGCGGGTGAAAACTAAACTCATCACTGACACGCTTGCACCTGTGTCCACCAACGCCATCGTCGGTACACCATCGATAAGCACTCGAACCTTATTTCTAAACAAGGAAGCTAACGGAGGTATATCTGTTGAAATCGAAGACTGTCCGGCGACCTCACCTCCAACGGTCGCGCCGGCTAGTTTTCCGTAGGAGGCGAGGAGTGGCGGCGCCGAGGAGACGGTGATCGGTTGGCGCGAGGGGCAGGTGGTGGTGTCAGACTGCGGTCAGATGCGGGAGATTGGCTTCGTAGTGGTCGTGGGATCTCGTAAGACGCGCTTCCCGGGAATGTCGGTGCTCGGGTAACGCCAGAACGGTTAAATCTCGGTGATCGGTCGTACCTTGGTGGCTGCCGGTAGTTGCAATACCTGGCAATGTGTCCTTCGAAGCTACAGTTGTAGCAGACTGGTAGAGGACGCTCGCTGAACCAATGCTGAGACCGCTCAGCTGTGAAGGGTCGGTGACGAGCTTGCTGAGCGGGGGCTGCCCACCTCTGTGTGGCGGGGCCGTGCCGAAGGCGTTGGCGATATCGCTGGTCGGCCGCGAATGAGTCACGACGTGGCCTCGGATTTCCAGTTTCGCTGATGTCTGCCACACATACCGATGGTGGCAAAGGAGCTGATGGTGCCGCCGTGTAGTAGGGTGGATTGGTAGGTGGATGAGGAATGGTTTCGTCAACCCTACCACCTTGTCGCTGCAGCTCTTCACGCACAATTGCCCGAATAGTAGCCGCAAGGTCGGTGGGCGGGCTCACGTCGACGCTGGCAACCGTTGTCACATTTGCCAGCCTACCAAATTTTGGGGCGATGCGACGAGTCTTCAATTTTTCAAACGTGCGGCAGTGATGTTGGACGTCGGAGGCAGAGGTGAGGTCATCCCTGCCTATCAGAAAATTGTAAACGTCTTCCGCTATGCCTTTCAATAGGTGTCCAACCCTGTCTTCTTCAGACATCTGCGGGTTTATAATCTTGCAAAGCTTAAGGACGTCCTCTATATAAGCAGTGCAGGTTTCTCCAGGAGTCTGGGCTCTTCCAGCAAGAGTCTGCTCCGCGCTTTTCTTTATTAGTCGGAGTCACCAAAACACTTTTTGAGTTCTTGAGCAAAAAGAGCCCATGATGTCAAGGACTCTTCGTGGTTTTCATACCACATGAGTGCAGTGTCCGTTAGAAACAGCGCGACGTTTTCTAGCTGATCGATAGAGTTACAGTGGTTGTACCGGCTCACCCTTTTGTAGTGCGTTAGCCACGCGTCCACATCTTCTCCTGCCATTCCCGCGAACGGGCGGGGTTCCATGTAGTGATGCCTAGGTGTAGCCAGTGTGGATTGGCGCGAAGTCGAGGTGGTTGATTCCTGACCTGCGCTCTGGGCCATGACGTCTGTTGTCGGTGGCAGACCGGCAAGACGACGGCTCCGGCGAACTCCGAACAGCTGTGGCTCCGTGGTACGTCGACGTGTCGCACCCAGCACCTCCACCACTCTGTTACGTCTACGAGGGGTTTATTCGCAGCAGACGTAACGGTCGACTCGACGGTATACCGCAGTGAACGCCAAGCAGCGAGCTCTTGCCACAACCGAACGTCCTCTTCTTCTGCTACCACCATGTTCCCCGCTACACAGGTGCACATACCTAAATTACACATGTGGTAACAATATCATAATGTATGACCATCCTGTTCATTCGTCCATTCTTTGCTCCTCATCCCGCCCTACGAGGAATACTGCTGCCGGTAATTTTAACATTCCTCCCACGAACAACGTCTATGCAGAACGGCGTCTGCTGTTCGTCGGTACCAAAATCTGGAATAGATTGCCCCAGGATATAAAATGGGCTAGCTTTCCTCAGAAAATAAAAAGAAAACACTTCCTTGCAATCCTTAATGTGTCTCTGTAACCCTCCTAATAGTAACAAAATCGTTCAATTCTTGTATATAAGTATCACTACGTCCAGTGAAAGTTTACTGCATAGTTGGTATTACTCATTGCCTTTCTTTTGTTTATGTATAAAAGTTGCATGTTTCTGTTATCTTACCCAAGTTCGAGTATATGACAATATATGTCTGTAAAGTGCCTAACCTTCTTTACTATATCCGCAATGTTTAGCATCTTTTATCCTGGTTCAATGCCTTGTTCTATTGTTTTGTTACATGTGCTATTGTTGCCTTGTGCTATCGTGTGGATACTGTGCCATCTTGTATCGCATCATTGGACCCTATTCTAGCCTTTGGCTATGGGTCCAAACAGTGTTTTGAGCTATCATGTTGGAATTGAAAATAAAGTGAAATGAAATGAAAAAAAATGAATGCAAATTACTTTAAGTAGGTAGAATTACTAGAAGACGGTTATCTGATTGGTGGCTGAAGTCAAGGCACGAGTGAAAATTAAACCCTTCACTGCAAAGTACCAGTCCTCAACTTCTTTATTTAAAGGGAAAAGAGATAAATCTAGTAGGTCAGTTCACTAAGTACTAGGTGGCGTTAGCCGCCACCTGATCACTGAGTGTTACGATCACTAAATGTTACGATCACTAAATGTTACGGCTAGGTGGCGTTAGCCACCACCCGATCTAAAGGGTACAGCTACATCCATTCATCAATTCATCAAAAGAGTACAGCCCCCGACCTGCTATATAAACTTACGACCTGCTCATCGGTGCCACCCCTATGAAGGCGTGTGAGCCCAAAAATTGGTGCATAGAGACCGGAGTTACCGCGAGGTGCTGCCACGTCTTACCCCCATAGCAGACGACGTGCTGCCGTAGTGGTGCACTTGGGCGTGCGCGTTTCTGCAATTTTTATCTTACTTTTAACGCGCTGCTGGAGCCACTCGCAGAGTTAATGAGCCGAAGCAACAGTCTAGCTGTGAGAAGTACTGAAGTTGTTGGCTCCGGAATGTTCATTACAGGAACTCAATCTGCATGAGCGCTTTGTGTCCTGGTCTAAGCGCAGGCGAACGCGAGCAATATGTGACACACCACTAGTTCTTTTCGCACTGCGCACCCCACCTAACCGCTGTCTAGAAGGCGCTGAAATAATTCGTCCGTAGGCAAAACAGCGATTTTGTAACGAGTTGTAACCTGAAATCAGGGTGTTTCTGTGACGAAATAAAGACGCATATGGTATTAAAAACGCTTGCGATGACCCGTGTAAGTTTTCACGCCCTGCATATCGTCCTTCACTGATACTCTTCACGGATAACAATAGAAGTGACTAGTTGTACTATCGTCTGGCGAATGTCTAACGATCGATGGAAGCGTGCGATAAAACCGGTGGATTACGGCAATGTTGTTACAGTGGTTTCTCGCACCTGCAGCAGTACGTTGCAGCTTTGTTCGAGCGCCGCTGGCGTTTCCGTGTGTGTCTCACCGGCGACGTAACGACGCTTTTAGCTCTGAAGCAGCAAAATAATGCGCAATAAGTGAGAACTGCTTTTGTCGCGCTCCATTCCTGTAAAGGCAATAATGTTTTGTAAAAACGCGAGTATCAGTCTATATCATTCGTTCTAACTAGTTAAATCACTGTATACTGTTCCTATTCTATTCCAAGAGCTTTTAGCATTGGCGCTGTCAAATCTAAGTGACGGGAAATTCATGAAACGATATCCCAGTTGACCGCCGGCTGCTCGACTTGCAGAATAGAACGCAGCAGTACACCATTGTGTGAATAGTGCTTTGCCAGTCGTACCATAACGCTCTCGAGTCTTGCATAAATATCCTGATGAACGCTAACCTTTAAATGACACAAAAACGAGTCAACGCACGCACGCCCCGCGCAGGGAAGCGCTTTGGCGGCTGCAGCGAAGAGGGTTAGTTGTGGCACCATGGCACTTTTGAGAACTAAGAAAATTAAACAAGCAAAAGCAAACCTGGTGACATAGGGAGCGGTGGCATGAGCAGGTCGTAAGTTTATAGAGCAGGTCGTGGTACAGCCACATCCATTTATCTATCCATCTATCAGAAGCTGCGCGTTCATTGGTTCATGCGTGATGTCGCCAGCAAACATGTCTGCGCCCTTGACGATGCTGCAGGCAACTGCCAGGCAAAAATAAATAAGCGTGATGTGTTTGTTGAGGCGATCTTGATCGTGAAAAACGCCTCCCTAACATTTGGGGGGACGCTTGGAAACTTCAAGTGTGCCGAGAAACGCTGTGAGCGTGCCTCTACCGAAGCTGCACTTCACTGCCGCCGGCAGTGCAGGAACGCTTTCAACGACTGCAGGAGACACCAAGAAGTGGACAGTGGTATCCAGGAAAAGTTAAGGAGACGTCGAGATGCAGGTCTCGGTAAGTTCTTTTTTGCAGTTCCGAACATAGCCATAAAATGCTCGCTCACGAGACCGTTGGTGCACTCAAGTTCGCAAACGAGGCAGGCACAGCTTTGGTTACTACGCTAGCCAGCGTGAGCACGACTATTGCTGCTGTTGCACAGTGCCTTTAGTGCGCATTGACTTCAGTGGAATAAATTCAACCACAGCAAAAGTAAAATTAAACTGCAACCACAGCTTTGAGTGTTTGTCGAAAGCTATTACATAACAAAAAAGTACGGACACATTACTTGAGGCTTCACCGCAGAGCTGCAATGTAGTTTGGAGAAGGCATGTGGGTATCTTTATGATCGCGTGCCCAGAGTAAGCATCATGTTGCATATCACTGCAGTTAGTGTGAGAAAAACTGCAGTGTGTACATCAAAACTGCAATCCGGAATCGTTAGCGGTTTGAGCTTGCATTCCTTACACGTAAGTTAATTGACAAATGTCCTGTGAATGAAGAGAATAACCAGCTGCAGCTAAGCTGCGCGTAGTGTTAAAAAATGCACCCTCCTCGGCATTCCCTTTTACAGAGAATGCATGCTCGCGTAAAACGAATGAGTTATGATTGTGTGCTGAGTGCACGTGACAGGGAATGCTACACTAGCTGTAAGGCTGTGAATGATGAGTTTATGAACAGTTTATAATCTGTTTGCAGCACCTTGCTGAGAAGTTCCTTGGGCCCTTTGGAACTCTGCTTGTTCTGGCTCCATGAAAAAAAAATGAAAACATTATTACCCCTCAGGTTGACAGGTACTGTTTGATTTCAGCAGATTATGCTAACTATATTACAATAATTGTACTCAAAGGTGTAACGAACAAAATGACACAATGCTACGCTGCTGACACATATTGGTTATGCATTGTTTAAAAACCATATTGAAATTTAGGTGATCTTGCAAAAGTTTGTTCACATTTTTCTTTCAATGCAGACCAACCTTGGCCTGTCGTACAAGTTGCTAAGAGGTGGTATCTAAAAAGACTGCACATAATACAGAGACACACTCTCTTGTCATAATTTATAACTTCTTTATTTATTACTCAGTCCTCCTCGTTGCCTATGAAAGAAATCATTTGTCTTTTGCAACTGCTTAAGCTTGCTTCACTTCCTCAGCAATTGTTTTCTAACCTCCCCAAATAATAAATTGGTATTAACTGCCCAACCTTCAAGGATTTAGAACTGCAAAGTGTGAGTGCACTCCGCGAAAGTAATTACAGTATCATTTTAAAAGCTAGTTTTCATATCTACAGTGCCCTGACATCGTAACGCATTATGAGCTCCTCGTCTTGTGCTTGTGCGAGAATTCGTGAAAGTCGCTCGGTGGACACGCTTTGTGGCTTCATTGCCAATCCACAAGTAATCATTTTGATAGATTTTGTGACGCTGAGTTACCGTTTTGGTACCTGATGGCATCACAACTAGTCAGATTGAAGCATAAAGTCTTTGAAGTGCCTGATGTGCTACGGGAAAACTGGCTTTTATATACAAAATAATATATCTTATCACGGTTTTATTTGCTTCTCACTTGCTCAGAGTCATCTTTGTATCCATAAAATTCGCATGGCAGAGTAAACTCGCCTTTGAAAAGTGGTGTCATACTCATTTAGAATGTTGGCTGAGGAGGCCAGTTCGAAAGAGCCATTGAGGCCAACATAATGGACAATCTTTTAAAATGTCCCTGCTGGCTTGCCGTTTTCACACACACAAAAAAAGGCCCTATGTGACTCGCTGCTGAGTTTTGCAATTCTTTCTCCGCTAGCACCAAGTCCCGAACCTCACTTCTTCGTACAGCTGTATTCTGATTTTGGCGAAGTTCCTTTTCACTCTCTTTCTGTACTTAGCTTCACCCTCTTTAGTTCTCTCTTCTGTCAGGCTTATCATAGTTTCAACTCGCAGACACGTTGGCTGGTAAATGTGCTGTTTTGCAGGAGCAGTCAAAAGTCCGTTCATGAATGTTTATTTGTGTCCTTGTTTTTTTCCCACTCCTGCAATAACCTTGTAGCGGGCGATAACGCCGGTGATCGCGATAATTTTATTTGTGTGCGCATACCAATTCGTATGCCGAGGCGCATGGCGCAGACGCGGCCAACATGCCTCACGTTATCTCCGGAGGGCCGCGGAAGATACGCAGCCACGCCCCTTTTGGTTGTCGCTTTCGAAGCCTGTTTTTTTTGTTTTTGGAAAATAAACTAGTCTTGTCCCAAACTTCAAGGAGTGTAAATTCCTTCTTTTCACACCTCCGTGGGACGAGTACGCTACAAAGTGGTGACCCGGACGTTTGGAAAAACAGCAGCCATGTCAGACGAGGAAGGCAAATTAAGCTCACCCGCAACCAACGCCTCGGAGTTAAAGCTTCCTCATTTCCGGCCCAAAAACTCCAGGGTATGGTTCAGCCGAATCAAGGCCCGCTTCCACCTTTGATGCATCGCATCGCAGCAGTCGAAATACCTGTACGTCGTTTCAGCACTGCCACGTCACATCGCTGACGCCGTAGACAATGTGCTCGCCCCCACTCCATCGGAGAAGCCCTACAACGAACTAAAAAGCACCTTCCTGAAACGTCTTGAGGTGTCCGAACAGAGCAGGCTGCAACAACTCCTGTCTCATGAAGAGCTCGGTGACCAGCGTCCCTCACAACTACTCCACCGAATTCGTCAGCTGCTGGGCCAACAAGCGTCAGAGGAGCGTCCACATCCATTGCTTCGCGAGTTGTTTTTGCAGAGACTGCCACAGTCAACACGGATAATACTCGCTGGCTCGGATGAGGTGACTCTCGAACGTCCGGGTCAACTCGCCGACCGCATCACCGACTGCACTGAGTCACCAAAATTGTCTATTGCTGCAACGGCAATGCCCGAACATCCATACCGGTTAGGTCGCTTAGAGGACAGAGTTGATCGACTGGCTGCAGCAGTAATATCTCGCCTTGTCCAACAAACGCCGGCCTTCACGGCATCGTTCGCCGTCCCGTGCTCGAAGCCCACAGCACCTTGGACACTCAAGCGAGGCAGAGCAGAACATCGGCTGGTACCACCGTCGTTTTAGAGAGGAAGCCACTCGCTGCGCTCATCCATGCTCGTGGACAGGAAATGCACCGGCCAGTCGCTAACAGCGGAAAGCGACATGGGCCATCGCTCAAGCCGCCTCTTCGTTGTCGACCGCATCAACGGCACACGCCGCCTTGCCGATACCGGAGCGGAGCTATCTATCCTACCAGCAGCAGCTCAACATCGCCGGAGCGGCAAGTTCATTTCGAGCCTAATCGCAGTCAATAATACTGCTATTGCATCATATGGAGTCCAGTCAATGACGATAGACATTGTACATATTGATGGCTCTTCGTTGTGGCCGACGTCAGAATTACCATCCAGGGAGTGGACTTTCTGAGCCACTTCAATATTGACGTCAGCGGTCGCGATCGTCGTCTCAAGGATAACGTCACTTCGCTCGCTGTTATCGCACTAAAGTCTGACCTGTCCTCATGCGGAATTTGCACTTTCAATCCAGAGTCAAACTTTCAAAAGATTCTGGCTGAATTTTCTGAAATCACCAGACCTCGGAACACCGAACTGCCAATCAAACACAAGGTGACGCCTCACATTGTCACCACCGGACCGCCCGTCACCGCTAGACCTAGGAGACTCGCTGGACAAAGACACGAAGTCACCCGCCGTGAGTTTCACCACATGCTCCCATTCGGCATTATTCGACCTTCTTCCAGCAACTGGTCTTCCGCGCTGCACATGTTGCCAAAACAAGAGTCTGGTGACTGGAGGCCTTGTGGTGATTATCGGGCACTCAATGCTGTGACAACGGCAGACATATATCCCATCCTCCACATCCATGATTTCAATGCTCGCTTCGCGGAAATGACCATCTTCACTAAGCTGGATCTGATGGCCGCTTATCACCAGATTTCGGTAGAACCAAGCGACACCCCAAACACGGCCTTGACAACGCCTTTCGGCCTCTTTGAATTTGTTCGTATGCCGTACGGACTGAAGAACGCGGCACAAAGTTTCCAGTGTTTCACGAATGAGGTCACTCGCGGACTGCTATTTGTTTTCGTCTACTTAGACGACATTTCGGTCGCCAGAAAAACACTGGAGGAGCATGAAAATCACCTGCGCCTCCTCTTCAAGCGTCTTGACGAGCACGGTCTGGTTTTGAAGCCCCAAAAGTGCATCTTTGGTGTTGAAGCACTCGATTTCCTAGGTCATCGAATCAGCCCGCAAGGCATCTTGCCGATCGAATCACGGGTGCAAGAAGTCAGGGAATTCCCCACGCCTACCTCTTTTCGCAAGTTGCGCGAGTTTCTCGGGCTAATCAACTTCCATAGGCGCTTCATCTCATCCTGCGCACACATTCTACAGCCGCTAACTGACTTGCTGCGCCAGGACGGCAAGAAAACGCGCGACTTTCACTGGTCAGCGGAGAACGAAAAAGCCTTCCAGGGCGCGAAAACTCGGCTTGCCTCCGCAAAACTTCTGATGCACCCACTTTCCGACGCACCAACGCGGCTCATGGTTGATGCTTTAATGACGGCAGTGGAAGCAGTGTTGCAACAATACGACGGCAAGGACTGGAAACCGATAGGTTTGTTTTCTAAACGTCAGAAACGGGCGGAAGTACGCTACAGCACCTTTGGAAGAGAGATGCTGGCCATTTATTCCTCCGTAAAGCATTTCCGTTTCTTACTAGAAGGCCGAGTTTTCCATATTGTAACGGACCACAAGCCGCTGACGTATGCGTTCAAGAACAAGAGTTCCTCATATTTCGAAAGAGAACTGCGTCAACTTTCTTTCATTTCCAAACTTTCCACGGACATCCACCACATATTTATTTATTTATTTATTTCAATTCCCTCAGAGCCCAAGGGCATTACAGAGGGGAGTAGGTCACACAACATAATGAAAAAGCGGAAAATTGGTGGTTACATGGATCAGTGAAGGAAACCAACAAGAAATAATGCACATTATAAGAACAAAAACAGGTATTAAAGAACTACAAAGATTAACAAGTCTACTGAAAAATGGAAATACTATATTCCTAAAAATTATGGCGACGGGTTAGTTATAGCAGCCTTAAACATAGAGGTATTAGACATCTCGACTACAGATCGGGGAAGGTGATTCCAACTTGCTGACGTACGGGGGATGAATGAATTGTAAAAATGGTTGGTGTGGAATGTGGGAATGCCAACCTTATGACGATGGTCGTTGCGAGCGGATACGTAAGAAAAAGGGGTTATCAATGTATTCTTAAGGACTGAATTGTGGTAATATATCTTGTGAAACAGGAAGAGGCGAGATATTTCTCTACGTTGTGAGAGCAGAGGTAATGGTAAAGTTTGGAGGTGCGATGATAGTTGGAAAGAATGAAACGAGCAGCCCGACTCTGAATGGGTTCGAGCTGATGAATGAGTGTTTCTTGGCTGGGGTCCCACACAGATGCAGCATATTCCATTTTGGAACGTACTAATGATTTATACAGAAGTAATTTTACTGAAAAGGAAAAAAGATGAAAATTACGGCGTATAAAGCCCAGCGTGCGATTAGCGTTATTGCTTACATGTGTTAAATGCATCTTCCAGGAAAGATCAGAAGTGATGAGTGCGCCTAGATACTTGTAACATGACACAGGTTCTAGGTTAGTATTATTAAGATGATAAGAGGGCAATGTTGTATCGCGACGTGAAACGCGCATGTGCTTGCATTTGTTAGTGTTTAACTCCATGTTCCACGTGTTAGTCCAGTCACGAACACGGTTTATATCTGATTGAAGAAGATAGACGTCAGAGTCGCTGTTAATAACACGGTATGTAACACAGTCGTCAGCGAACAGGTTTATTGATGAGCATAGATTATCAGGTAAGTCGTTTATGTAGATGAGGAAAAGCAAAGGTCCCAGTGCAAGCCTTGAGGCACGCCCGATTCAACTGCAGAAGTGATGGATGAGATGTTCTTCACAGTGACAAATGGGGAACGATCAGTGAGAAAAGAGTGAAGCCATTGGAAGAACGTTCGGATCAATGTTAAGTTTGCTGAGTTTTAAAAGAAGCAGTTGATGAGAAACCTTGTCGAATGCTTTTGAGAAGTCTAGGAATATGAAGTCGACAATGGAGCCCCTGTCAAGAATGGAATTTAGGTCATGTGTGAATGTCAAAAGTTGTGTTTCACATGAAAATGACTTGCGAAATCCATGCTGGTGATCTGTAAAAAAGGAGTTTGACTGCAGGAAAGATGCGAGATGAGAGCAAATAACATGTTCCATATTTTTACATGAAATACATGAGAGTGACATTGGTCGATAATTATATGAAGAATGCCTATCCCCAGACTTGTGCAAGGAAATCACCTTCCCTACCTTCCAGTCTTCCGGAATGCAACCGGTATGAAGGGATTGCTGAAATATATTAATAAGAATGATGGCACTGTACACTCTAGTACAAATAAAAACTTTGAATTGATGCCATCAACACCACATGATGATGAAACTTTTAGATTTTCATGATTTTTTCTGTACCGACAGCATCAAACACAATGGGGTTCATTGTTAAGAAATTCGAAACTAGCATATGTGGGAGTTACGGAACACACATTTTGTGAAAAAGCAGAAACAAATACAGAGTTTAGAACATTTGTGGATTCATCAAGTTTGATTATGCGATTGTTTGCATCTTTAAGGGTGATAGAGGAATTGTCTCTTTTGTTCACTACATTCCAAGGTTGCTTAGAGTTGGTAAATAAAAGAGATGGTAATGTAGTATTGAAAAATGAATACTTAGCATCTTTTAGGGCTTATTTGTATTCCGTAGCTACGTCCTGATAATCACTCCAACGTACTTGAGTGCCAGTTACCTTTGCAGAGCTGAAAATGCGTTTTTTTTCTTATTGCGTAGTCGTTCAAGCGATTGACTGAACCATGGTGATCGCAGGTTAGATGTGATGACTATGCGTGGCACATATTTTTCCATGAGTGATAGAACTTTTTCTTTCAATAAAGTCCAGTTAGTATTACCGGAGCGATCATAAAAGTTGTGCATGTAATCTTTTAAAAAAGCTAAAAGACCATGCTTAATGGCATCAAATTCTGCACGCTTATAGTCCCGGATATAATTTTTGTGATTCCTACTGTGAGGTACTGTGCAGGTGAAAGAAAAATGAAGCAGCAAGTGGTCGCTTAGCCCCTGCAAGTAGGATATGGAATGTAAAAAATCCGGCGCAGTGGTGAGCACTAAATCTAATATGTTAGATGTGGTAGACGTAATTATTGTTGCCTGTGATATTAGCTGGGACAAGTTAAAATCGTTGCACTAATTCAAAAACGCGTCTCCCGCTCCGGAGAAAGGATGACAAGCGGAATGCACGTTTGACGAAACTATATTCAGGAAATTGAAGTCGCCTAGTAAAATGAGTGGACTATTCGGATACCGTATGGTTAGCGTGGAAATGACATCATGAAGCTCGTCAACAAAAGTGGATGAACAGGAAGGGGGTCGATAACAAGCTCCCAGTATCAAATTCTTGGAACACGTTTGTATTTAAACCAAAACAAGTTCCAAAGCACTACTAAAATGAATTGGAAAAGATGAAATCGTATCTGAAACCGTGATAAGCACACCACCTCCACACCGAACACCTCTGTCAAAACGGTAAATGTTGTAGTGTTTTTTGCAATAAAATAATTCACTGTTATCAACCTGCGGAGATAACCAGGTTTCAGTAAGGCAGATTATGTCTATAACAGAGCAGAGATCGTCACGTTTTGGAATTAGGCTTCGTATATTTGTGAAAAGAGACGAAAGTCGATTTGCGACTGGTAGCTTTGATCCACTTCCCCTCGCGTAGTGCTATTCGGTGTTGTGCACAGATGCATGTGGCGACTCATGCGAGAGATGTGAAGTTTTGACTGATGACCTAAAGGATTCGGAGATTTCACACACGCAATCATCAGAGGGGTTGTAGATGTAGCACTTTCTATTTACGTACAGTTTGTTAAACCGAAGCTAAAATCTTGAAGGATTGAGTTTAGCCAAATTCAGCCACTTTCTTTCTGGCAAGGCGAGTAGCTGGCGAACAGTATTCACTAACGGCAACATTTACTTCTTTCAGCTTCGAACAACTCAGAAGGTTTTGCTGCTTGAGCTTGAAGGAAGAAAATTTGGCAATAATTGGCCGGCACTTATCAGGATGAGAACCGCCAAGCCTGTGTGCTCGTTCGATTAGTATTTCAGAGGGTGCTATTGCTAATCTGGATGAAAACACATTCATCAGCTTTTCTTATGTCTGGGCCCATGACTTTGACTGGGCATCAGGCAGCCCATAGAATAAGAGGTTGTCTCGCCGCGAGCAAATCCTCGAGCTCACCTTGCCGAGCACACAGTTGATCGTTTTCGCTGCAAATATGGCTAATCGATTGGCGAAAACGCTGTATCTCTTCCTGGACTTCCTCAATCGCGACCATTTTGCGCTTTATTTCAGTTAATAGTTTGTCTAAAACAGTAAGGTTTTCTTGAAAACTCGCTTGTGTTTTTTAAGCTCAACAGATTTGATTAGATCTGTCTGGTCCTTCTCCATTTTTTCGATACGCGTGTTTGCAGCTTGTAACATCTTGATCATATCATTAAACTTCTTAGTCTGTGAATTAGTAAGAGGATTTTGCACTTGGGCTCTAGTGTTAGGTCCGGGAATGAGCTCAACATCACCGGAAAACATAAGCAATTGAGTTAAAACATCAAAGCACTCATGAAAAACACAAAACAAAACTCCCGGGCGTGGGAACAGCAACAAACGTTATTCGACTTTCTAGCACACAGAGATGTAACCGAACTAACCTGGACGACAAAGCAGAATGAATTAGTGAACTGCATCGTAGTGCTGTTCACACGCCCACTAAAGGCGCCGGGATTCCGCCAGCTCTTCATATAGGCAGCCGTCGATGATGTCGTCGATCCGATTCCCTCGTTTGGTAGAGGGATGACCGTAGACACGTCGCTGTCGCACGGGCAGGCTGATACTTTCCTATTGTTGAGATGGCAAGACAGCCTGCTGGTGTCGCTTATCGCTGCAGATATCGGTACGACGGTGAAATGAATCCATGCCGTAACCTGGACACAAAGCAGAATGGATTAGTAAACTGCATCATAGTGCTGTTCACACGCCCACTGAAAGCGCCGGGATTCCGCCAGCTCTTCATATAGGCAGCCGTCGTTGATGTTGTCGTCGATCGAATTCCCTCGTTTGGTAGAGGGATGACCGTAGACACGTCGCTGTCGCACGGGCAGGCTGATACTTTCATATCGTTGAGATGGCAGGACAGCCTGCTGGTGTCGCTTATCGCTGGAGACATCGGTACGGCGGTGAACTGAATCCATGCCGTAACCTGGACGGCAAAGCAGAATGGATTAGTGAACTGCATCGTAGTGCTGTTCACACGCCCACTAAAGGCGCCCGGATTCCGCCAGCTCTTCATATAGGCAGCCGTCGATGATGTTGTCGTCAATCCGATTCCCTCGTTTGGTAGAGGGATGACCGTAGACACGTCGCTGTCGCACGGATAGGCTGATACTTTCATATCGTTGAGATGGCAGGACAACCTGCTTATCGCTGGAGATATTGGTACGGCGGTGAAATGAATTCATGCGGTAACCTGGACGACAAAGCAAAATGGATTAGTGAACTGCATCGTAGTGCTTTTCACACGGCCACGCCCACATAGCGGGGAGCGAAAACCAAGCAGCCGATGCACTCTCCCATATCGACACCATTTCAGTGTCCGTCGACTTTGAGACCAAGGCGCCGCCCAGGGGTAAGACCCAGAGCTAACCAAAATGAGGCAGTATTCACTGTCACTGGTGCTCGAAGACATCCGGCTACCATACACAACTATGGTCACATGCGACACATCGCAGAAATCTCCAAGACACTTCGTCCCTATCCAGTTTCGGCGTGCAGTGTTTGACAGCCTTCATGACCTCAGCCACCCAGGAATCCGCGTGACGCAGAGGCTCGTCACTCACCATTTTGTGTGGCCCAGAATTAAGGCCGATGTTTGACGCTGGGCGAAGACGTGCCGAACATATCAAGCAGTCAAGGTTACTCGTCATACACGCACAGCACTCCAAGCATTTCGGCCACCAGAGTGTCGTTCCGACCACGTGCACTTGGACTTGGTGGGACCTCTTCCTCCTTCCCAGGTGTGATGAGTGAAGAAAACGACAACGACGGAAGTGCAGGGAAAGGCGCGTGCAATGTGCGCGTGAGTGTCAGCGAATCAGCTGATGACTGATGATAGAGGTGGCGTGCCACGATTGGGCCACGTGCGACCATTACGTGGCGGTAGGCTTTGTGGCTGGGGACGAGCCGGAGCAGCGGCAGACGGGAGACAGCGGGCCGAAGCGTCGGACGCAGGCGATCCAGGTTCCGGCCAGGGAACGCGGCTGTCCACGCTACTGTCGTCCAACTACCAGCTGGGGCGGCATTGCCGGCACGAGTACTGCATCTCGGGGCGCGGCCTGGCCTGCTGTTCTCTTCCTTGCCGAGGGCATCGCGGATCTTGGTGAGTCGTCTCCACGGTCAGCCGTTCGGCACAGCGATGAACGTGGCCTGGCTAATGGTCACGGTTGCGCCGAGCATCGCGTCTCCACGCAAGCTGTTCGCTGGACGGGCTGGCCATTCCCTGCATGGAGCATCGCGTCTCCGATGCGGGTTGACTGCTCCGTAGCCGCATCCATGCCATCAAGCGCTGGTGTCACCAGAGCGTCGCACATCGGCAAGGGACGAGCGAGACGTTCTGCCGAGCGAGACGCGGGTGTGTGTACGGAGGACCACGGAGCCGTGCAAGGTCCAGGGTGGCGGAGGATCTAGGTGCCAGGAGAGTGGCACGAAGGCGATAACAAGAAATGGAAAAGAAGAGGAGAAGAAGAAGGAACGTGCAAAAAAGGAGCTCGAGGGTTGAGGCCACGAAAGCAGAGGAAGCGGTGCGCTGCTCGAGAGGACGAGTTCCTGGCAGCGTTCCTGAGCCAGACGTGCGACCCGTACGTGTCGGCCAAGTCGAGCTCCGGTGTGTCTGTTCGAGGTCGAGTCCGTCGGCCTGTACAAGGTCCAAGGACGGGGCCTGCTGAACGGCTCCTGCCTGGGTGCAGTGGCCGGGAGCAGGCTCGTCGGCGAGGCCTACCGGGTGTGGTCCTCGTGAGCCGTGGCCTGATCCTGGACCTCAGGAATTGCGACCCTGACTGCTGGGTTGGCCGCGACGTCCAACTCAACGGCGCTGCACACGGTAGCGTATCCGTGCGCCGTCAGCCGTTCCACCCATGCCATCAAATAAATTATTAATGTTAATCCTTTCTCGTCCGCTATTAACATAGTGACAAACGTCCGTAACCATCACACCAGGGTTACAGATACCTGCTCACTTGTGTCGACCGCTACTCACGGTGGCCAGAGGTGACGCCGATTCTGGACATCACAGCCGGGACCATCGCACAGGCGTTTGTGGCCACATGGGTTTCACGCTATGGCTGCCCACTGCGCATAACGACCGATCGTTGACGACAATTCCAGACCAACCTATTCTCTGCGCTGTCAAGGCTTCTGGGAACACGGTTCTAGTACACCACGGCTTACCATCCAGTGAGCAATGGAATGGTGGAGCGGCTACACCGTCAACTGAAGGCATCTTTAAGGGCCAAATTGGATAGAGAGCGCTGGGTGGAGAAGCTCCCTGTCGTTCTTCTGGGCCTGCGTACGGCGATAAAAGAAGACCTCGGATTCTGTGCAGCAGAAATGCTCTACGGCTCTGCAATCCGACTACCGGGAGAATTTTCGGTGAGAAACCAAGCGCTACGCCGACGCCTTCAGAACATATGAAAAGGCTACATTCCTGGTTGGAGCACTTGCAACCCAGCGTGCCACACGTCAGCCGCAACCAAAGAGTGTTTTCTTTCCCAGACATGAATGAGGCAACCTATTTGTTCATGCGACATGACACAGTGAAAGCGTCATTGACTCCGGCGTACGACGGGCTCTTCCGTGTGCTTTCGCGGTCGCACAAAACTGTGACCATTCGTGTTTGCGACAGAGAGGACGTCATTTCTCTCGATCGCGTGAAACCGGCTCACCTCATGGACTAACTCGCACATATGCTAGTTTTTTTTCCCAGGCTCCGCGGTCTAGGGGGGGACCCGTTGTAGCGGGCGATGACGCCGGTAATCGCTATCATTTTATTTGTGTGCGCATACCAATTTGTATGCCGAAGCGCACGACGCAGACGCGGCCAATATGCCTCGCGTTATCTCCGGAGGGCCACGGAGGATACGCAGCCACTCCCATTCTGGTTGTCGCTTTCGAAGACTGTTTTTTTTTTTAAATAAACTTGTATTCTCCCAAACTTCTAGGAGTGTAAATGCCTTCTTTTCGCACCTCCGTAGGGCGAGTACGCTACATCCTCATTGAGGCTGCAGTATACAGAAATGCATAAGAAGTGTGCACCAAAGAGATGCTTTTTAGGGCTGTGCATGATGAGCTACGTCATTTAAAGGCAGCTCTTCCATCCTTCTGGGAAGTCTGGACAAATGCTTAAGTAAAACAATATGTCTTAATTAGCTGGCTTCATTAGCCTATTAACTGCTGAATGACATGGAGCACTAAACCTGAGTGCAATTCGCTGTTGGTTTGCCCGTTTATTGGGTTGATGACTCTGCGATTCTGGTTCACTGTCTCACTATTACTGACTTTTTTTAGACATCTTTCAGTTTGAAAAGGAAATCAGACTGTTGGTGCTGCTTTTTCCGCTTTTGCTGCCACCAAACTTTTTACTAACCATAATCTTTGGATTTTTTTTACAAAACTCTTATAAGTCCATGTGAGTGACCTCTAACAGTGTAGTGATTGTACCATATGCTGAGTCAGTCAGCTGCCTTAAACTTTATTTTAATAATCTGGCACTCATGATATGATTATCTTGTTTCTTCTTTTATGCCAGATCATGTGAACTACTTAGTTAGCTTCATGTATGTCCACTGGATGCCGTCATGACCACCTAAATGACAGCAGTTATGATAAAGATTGAATATTTTTAATTAGTGTGGGTGGCACTGTGACCTATCCGGCTTGTGTCAGTTTTAGAGCTTCAGTTTCTTCACAAAGCTTCAGAGCATTTGCTGTTTTACACATCAGCTAGTGGGATCCCCAATACGGATACTGCACCGTCTTTCGTTGAAGCTTCTGAGTGCCTTTAGGATGTCCGGTGCTTCTTTCTCTGTTGTCGTGCAATTTACATCTGCTTCGTTAAACGTGTAGCTGCGGCACCCAGCCACACAATGTTAGAAACTACTTGGCAGTCTTTCACCTCGCTATTAGAGTATCGCTCCTATTCACTATTGTGATTCATGTGTATTCAGCTTAAATTGTAGAGCACTCTTGTAAACTAAATACAGGATCACATCCAATAATGTTTCAACAATTCAAACCTCTCTCTGCTTCAATTCCTTGTGTTCAGTCTTTGATTTAGCCACATTGTGCAGCTGTCAGTTCTTCTACTCGATGTTATACCATCTTTGTGACTTGCTCGGTGATGTTGACACACATAAAAGTGAAGACTTCTTCGCATGCAACTGTCCCAAAAATAACTATGAATGTCGCTAGACAGCAGGTTGCTGACCTCAAAACTTAATATCATTTTGTTTTATGCTCTGAAACTTCTAGGCTGGCCCCTGAAGCAATGAGGATCAGTGACCGGAGCTGAGGCGCTGCCGCGTACTGCTGCTGGGCTCACTGTGAACGAGTGCTGCAATAAGGACAGCATCGGCCTTTGTGGACTTTTTCTGAAAGCGTTCAGTACACGTAATTTCTTATTCTGCTTGACAAGAAACTGTTGTGCAACATAACCTTTGCTGACATTTGAAAATGTTGAATAAATTCATGAATTGCCAGTGCTAACCCGCTCCCATGGAGACTTCATATTTACTTTTAATTAAAAATATTGCAAATACAGTTTGTAGTGCTGAAGAAGAATGGCGATTTGGGCTAGTTGGTTTGAATTCTGGATGTTTGGGCTAGTTGGTTTGAAGTGCTGGATGCTTTCGCTTTGACCTAACCTAAAACAAGCAAAATCTGGTCTGTTAGGTCATCTGCAAGCACAGTTACACCACAGTACTGTATGTTATCACAGGTGAATTCGAAGTCGAACCCACCTCAACTTTTTGAACGTTGGGTGTACTTTTGACTGCGCACGGACTTCAATTTCTAGCACGTCCGTAATCCTTGAGTTGAAATACTTTTTGATGGTGATACTTTAAAATATTAAAATTTCATAGGGTAAGCCATTCGGTCCATCCTGTCAATTCATCTGCTTTGTTATGGCTATGTAGGTCATTTGGTCAAAAATGTTTATGTGTTGCAAAATATATAAACGAATACGGGTTAGTATATAGAGAAGGAGGTCCCATAACACAAGGCTTAAAAGGGACCTCCTGCGAAAAATGTACATGTTGATAAATATATCAAAATGGCAACTAAAAAGCGGCTAGTCATTATGTTAGGAATAAAGGCAAGGCAAACTCGTAATGTAAATTCCAGCTGAAGTGGTAATAAAACAGTCTTCAGTATTTTTACATGGCTATGAAAAAAATGGCAGCAGAATATTGAACAAAAAGAACTTCAAATCTTAATACACCAGACAACTCAAATCTACTTAAAGGTATTGAATGACAATTCTTCAGTGCATAGTGGTACTGAATTTCACAATTGTATGGCAGCAAATATGTTAGTGTGTTCGCCGTAGTTATTGCGTGTATGTGGTAGTAAAAAAATGTTGTTAGAAATGAAACTGGTGGGATTAGCGTTTACCAATTGAAATATTGGAAGACATTGGCTGTTATAGAACCCTTAAAATACTTAAATGCAAGAATCCCCAGTGTATGTTGGAATAAATTACACACTGTTAGTACACTATGTTGCTGCACAAGCGGGGACATGATGGTGAATAGAGTACTGAATGTTAGGATGCGAATGACTTGGCTTTGGAGACATTGAAGTCGGAGGATATAAAATGGATAGGTGTTTGCTCACTACGTGATGCAGTACGTAATATGATTGTGGATAATGGCGTAGTATAACTTAAGCTAAGCTGAAGAATGGTCGCTCTTTAATGAATATTCTTATACCATGAGCTATCCTCTGTCTTATAAGTGAAATGTGATGATAGTACTTTAGATGACCCTCTAGGAGTACTCCCAAGAATGTGAACTTAGTGGAACAAAGATGTCTGTAGCTCTTGATAGTAATAGTCGGGGTAAGTGAAAGAGCATTATGAGTCGAATGGAAGATAATGAACTGCGTTTTAATGATGTCTATTGTTAAACCATTAGCTGTGCACCAGTTCTCTAACAATAATGGTGTCCAAGGACTTCTGCTGTGCAATTATAAGAGCTCTTTACATCCCATTGCTAATCTGAGAAAATGGGGGACCACAAGCAGGCCATTGTGACCAGCCCGTCATTGCCTCATTTTGAAATGTGTTTAGAAACCTTCACTTGTACACCATGCTAGACAGCTTGAGAAGCAAGCTGCTTTAAGAATCAATAGGCTTTGTCACATAGTCTCCATCAACAGTGGCCCCGCCGCGGTGGTCTAGTGGCTAAAGTACTCGGCTACTGACCCGCAGGTCACGGGTTTGATTCCCGGCCTCGGCGGCTGCATTTCCGATGGAGGCGAAAATGTTGTAGGCCCGTGTGCACAGATTTGGGTGCACGTTAAAAAAACCCCAGGTGGTCGAAATTTCCGGAGCCCTCCACTACGGCGTCTCTCCAAATCATATGGTGGTTTTGGGACGTTAAACCCCAGATATCAATCATCAATCAATCCATCAACAGTGGCACTTTTGTACTGCTCTTCTTCACCAAACGGATTCACAATAAAGTAAAAGACGGTAGCTGTTAGTATAACACTTCATAATTTTGCAGTTGTACATCTGCACATTTCTAAAAAATTAAATTTCCGACTTTCTGGATTTCTAAATTTAAACACCTCCTGGAGAGACGTAAAAACTAATATTGTCATGTGGTCATAATGTTGAAGACAGCAGTAGTCGGCGGGGTTTAGACCAAACCTTTTATTTCAGCTGATATTTTGCCTGAAGTACGGAAAGCCAAACTACAAGCAATACATAATCTGCCCTGATCGCGGTAAACAGTGCATCGGCCATCAATAATCTGACAAGCAGTGCAGTGCACCTGATTTTATACAAATGCTATTGGAAATTCTGGGGGTATTGCTGGTGGCCGCGTAAGCACTACACTAATCGCGTCCTGTCTACAAACTTAGCAGTGTGACCTCAAGTTATCACGGAGCTCCTGAAAAACAGCTGCGCCGAGTGTTGCTTTGAGTTTTTGTGGGTGAAACCCGACTTTATTGAAATAAAACACACGTGGCAATATGTGTGTACTTAGTTGTCCGGCTTGTCAGTTAGTTGCTAAATTTATCCCAAGGAAAAAGATATATCCCAAAAGGCCAAAAACACATCTGAATGTGGCGTGTTGTGCTGCATGTGTTATTGCTGTGAGAAATATATAAAGCTATTCACATAGCTTTATTAACAATATACGTGAACTTCGCATTGCCCAAGCAATTCGCAGTGGCAAGTTATTTTTCAGAATTTCAACACATCTTATGACAGCCTTAATTAATCATCTCATACCCAGAATTCTCTGGCAAAAACAATTAACATATGGCATTTTTTATTTCAGGACAACATTTAAATGTGGATGAGAGGTTTTACATTTGTTTTAAGTATTGTTTTGCAACAAATCACCTAGAGTATGTAGGCATTTGACTCAACTTAAGCCAGAAAATGAATGATTCCAAAGGTTCTCAGGAAATACATTTTATTGATACTAACAATCATAATTTATCCAGGTTGCCACTCGTGATTTAGACAAGAATTTTGGCACTCACTGAATTTTCTGTCTGGCATATGCTGAATATAAAAATGTATTTTTTATAGTTTGCTTAGTTAACTTTATTGCTATCTCAGCAGTGTGTGACCTTGTGTTTTTATCATTATTGCACAAATAATGCAATAATAAACAAGTGAGTTCTTATGAATATGTCCTATGCTTAGTTAACTGATGTAAGCTAAGAGTAAAAAAGATGTGCAATAAATTGATTCTTCTTGCTAATGGACGAGAAGATTAGAAGCAACTTTCACCAAATACACCTATGTTTTTACTTGTATTGCATGTCACGAATTGGCAACACTTGTAGCCAGGCGCATTTTCTTTTTTCCAATTACGTACCTTGAGGCATATGCAAGGATCTGTTCTGTAACAGTTGGAATACAGCACAAAAAGAAAAGCAACTCGTAATGTTTACAGATGCCCAATCACATTCATACAAAGGGATGGTGGGTCATTGGTAGCGACAACACAACTAGGGATGTGCGAATATTTAAATAACGAACCAAATAGCACTTCGCTAGTCAAATTTAATTTTACATACAAAAAAACCCAATATTTAAAAAATAATTGGCTTCTATTGGACAACCCTGAAGCTGCAAAACATGGCATCAGCTGAAGGTTTATTTTCTTTTTATAATCCCTGAACTACCACAGTAAAGCAGCCCAAGTATTGGCAGCACTATTGATTCTATAACCATTACCAGATAAAGCATTTTTGCTGCAAACTGCACATCTGTTTTTACAGTGGTGGAACTGCCTCGCATTAATCTATTCCTTTTTTATCATTGAAGTTAAGGACTATGACTGCACTTAGCTTCACGAATAAAAACACATGCCAGTAAGTCTTTTGATCACGCAAATTGTTCTTACATATACAGCTTTCCACACTTGATTTTTACATGCTCTCTGTGCCAGGGTATATGTTGTGATAATTTTGACGGTTCCAATAAATCTTTAGCTGAATGCATGGTGTTCGGTTCAAAATTGTTCAGATTTTATGCTGAAATTTTTACTTAAAAGCTGGCAACACAGTTTCAACTTAAATAATGGAGTTGTTGCGGTATTTCGACATACAGTTGAAAAGTATTTCGAAGGCTCTGGTCACTGCTGTATACAAGCTTATCACAGTTTTCATCATTGTAGTATTATTTGGTGACAACTCGTGAATACTTATTTCAAGTAAACTGTTATTCAGTTCTAGGCTTATTTTTAAAAGGTTTGCTTTCCATTTGAAACCTATCAGAAGAGTATTAGGTGCGTTGAAGCATTATACTTGGTTATACCGTTATTAAATTCATATTGAGTTCGCTTTTGAAATTTACCACTTGCAAACCACTTGCTTGCGCGCGTCTGTAGTATGATATAATGCTAATGCTGTCACCACTTTACTGCTTTACATGCATGCATCGTGGTGAAGGGAGCAAAAATAAAAACGCTGGCAAAAGGCAGGTTCTTTACATGCACAACATGCAGTAGATTTCGAAGTGTATTTGGCTTAGAGGGAATATGCTGTCACCCGCGTCCTTCTCTTCTAATAATAGCGCGGCCTCTCGCTCCTCATGCGAACGGAATTGCTTGCATGTTGATAGAGTGACACTACGAAGACATTCGTTTGCAGGTCTATCGAGAAGCTGCTACAGATATTCGTGCTTCTAATTTAGCATCGCTATCATAATCAGTAGCGATGGCATTAACTAGGAGTAGCCTAAGATAAGCTAGAGTGAGTGCAAGCTGAGCGATCACGTGACGTCCATGACGTAGGCACTCCAGTGCTCCGAAACCGGCTCTATGAGCTGCAACGAATGCTTATCGAGTTACAATTATTGTTAAATAGCCCGCTCATGAACTCTTCAAACCATCATCATCCATTTTTTACTGCATATCTGCACCGACTTCGATGCTTTCGGTGATCGTTGCAAATGGAGCGACGAGTCTCTTATCAGCGTCGACACAGGCGTGCGCACAGCGTTTCTGTAGCACCTTGGTAGCACCAACTAGTTGATAGCGCCGTCTTCCCATTCATCGTAGGCGGTTTGCCTGTAGGTGTAGGAGCGTCAACTTTGTTCTCGCCTTCGCCGCGGTGTCTTCATCAGCTGTGCCCCCACCCGACACACGAACCCTGCAGCATCGTTACAGAACACCTACCAGACCAGTCCTCTTGGGCGCAGCCATGTTTGCTGACGACATCACGCACGATCCAATGAGCGTGCAGCTTCCGAGAGCCTTGTAAGAGCCCCTGGCGCAGTGCATTGTGTGTGTGTGTGTGGGGGGGGGGGGGGTCTATCCGCTCGCCTTTGTTAACTCGCAACCCGATGAGGCCCGATCAACTGGCTGATTCTCATTCTCAAGGGCTGCAGAAATTAGGCGTCTCTTCCTTCATCTAACCACTAACCATTCTTCATCTAACCATTCTCAAGCTAGCGGCTTAATTGAACGTTCGGGAAGTACCATTCATAGTGCTTTGTCTCCGCAGGTCGTGCGGCTTCGTGTAGACAACGCAGTACGCAAACCGGTGCCTCGTAACGATTTCGTCACTGTCGTGGTGACTACGCTTGCTCGATCGATAGACTATGTAGTAAACCGGTACCCCGTAGCGATTTCGTGAACATTGTGGTGACTGGTAGATCGACAGACGTCGCAGGCTGCAATGCGCTGCGTCGCAACAGCAGGTAAGCAGTCGTCTCAATTATTTGAAGTTGTACTCTGCCCTGTTGGTCGCTATCCCATATGTAATAGCCAGAAATACCTGTACAGTACCCACGCCTCCTAGATTTCCCGTGCCTGCCGGATTATCGGCGGTCACTTGGGAAGCGGCGGTCGTGGAAACTACGGTGGTGGCACCACTCTAGTAGGGGTGTCTTCAAAGGAGTTTTTACGTTTTTGTAGCTTATATGCAAGAAAAGTAACGTAAAAAAGTATTTAAAAAGAGCAAAGTAGTTATCATGAACCCTACGTAAGTGACACCGTCATTCAGCAAACAACTTTTTCAGTACAAGGCATAGCCTCTGAAATTAGTAGCAAACGCCAAAACTGCTGAATAGGCAGGCAGATAGGCAGTTTTGACCTTGGAGATAGGCCAAAACTGCTTATCTCCAAGGCCAAGTACAAAGACCTTTACTCCTACGTAGGCAGCGCCTCCATAGATGACGGGCGTTTCGCGCTTATCCAGCAGGCAAGGGATATCTAGGAGGCGTTGGCAGTACATATTGTTATGGTTGAATTAAGGATAGGTGGGTTTATTTACAGGGTGAGGATGAAGTTTGGCAGTCGCGGTAAAGATGGAGTCCTCAGGCCGCACCAGACAACGTCGTCTTTCTCTTCTACCTACCCGGCACATACTACAGCCCGGCTCATACCGTAGCAATCCCTGGTTCACAGACAAAGCCCGCTGGGCGAGTTTAAGTCACTGGAGGGATGAAACTTCTTCAGGCGAGCCTTCGTTCGATTTGACCGACGAGAAGGTGTCGTCAAGCGTGCCACAACGTACGTCAAGTCAGTCAAGTGATCTACAATGACGTAGGGGCCTTCGTACTGCGGTAAAAACTTCTGACAAAAACAAGGTTTTTGTTGGGGGGTCCCCAACCACACGAATTCACCTTTGCGGAATGAAATGGCATCAAGGCGTTGATCGCACCGTTGCTTGGAGCAATCTTGTGATGCCAGTGTGCGCAAGCGAGCAATTTGGCGGGCTTCTTCAGCCCGGTACACATTTTCGGCCACGGACTCATCGGTATGGAGCTTAAATGGGAGAATTGTATTAAGAGAGCTGCGTGTTGATCGAGCGTAGCGCAGGTAGAAGGGCGTCAAGCTCGTGGTCTCGTGCTTCGCTGTATTGTATGCGTAAGTAATAAATGGTAAGATCTCATTCCAGTTTTTGTGATTGAATGCGACGTACATAGCGAGCATGTTAGTAAGAGTTCGATTGGTACGTCCTACAAGACCATTCGTCTGGGCATGGTATGGTGTCGAATGTCTGAACTGTGAAGTGCAGAGGCGAAGCAATTCTTCCACAGCGTCCGCGATGAATTGGCGACCACGGTCACTGATGATTACTTGAGGTGGACAATGGCGAAGAACAACGAAGTGTAACAAAAAGGCAGCGACGCCATCAGCTGTGGAAGATGGTATCGCAGCGGTTTCGGCGTAACTTGTAAGGTGGTCGATGCACACGATTATCCAGTGGTTGTTGTTAGAAGATCGCGCAAACGGGTCCAATAGGTCGATGCCCACTTGCTCGAAAGGCGTAGTTGGCGGTTCTACTGGGTAAAGAAGGCCGTGCGGTGAACCGGTAGGTTGTTTGTGACGCTGGCAGTTCTCGCAGCTCGAGACGTATTGTTTCGTGAAATCTCGCATTCGATGCCAGTAAAAACGCTGCTGCACTCGATGCAGAGTGCGAATGAAACCAAGGTGTCCTGACGTTGGATCATCGTGCATAGTACAGAGAACGTTGCATCGAAAGCTTTGAGGTACAACCAGTAACCCAGGCAGCACGCCGCCATTGGACCAATCTTTGACCAACATCGGCTAACATCGGCACCGACGTCGGGCCGACGTCGGAAGTGCAACTTCTTCCAATGTAGGGCCGACGTTCAAGCCAATGATGGGCCGACGTTTTACCGATGTTTTAGCCAGTATGCAACCAACATTGGGCCTCTGTATATGCCGACGAAGGCCCATCATATTGCCAGTGGTGCTGTCAAGCGGTGCTGTCAAGGCCCTGGCCGCTGTGACTGGGCAGAAAGCCAGCTGCCGCGAGCAGCCGATAATCTCCACTCTGAGAGAGAGGATCATCAGGCTGCTCCACAACAAATGCTTCTCTGAAGCGCCGCTTCCTGCCCCCACAGCGGTCACCAGACCCCTGGGAGCCACCTCTTAATAAAGTTGAGGGCCTCCACCTGGTCGCACCCTGCTTTTTGGCAGATGACATCTGCATACAAGAAAAGAAATACCATAGTACACATGAAGCACTGCAGTAAAGAGAATACACAAGGGTACACACACATAAAACAATGAACAAGTCTAACCTGTCACTAATCTACAGAGCCTCAGGTTCACAAAGGCCCTTTTCCCTTTTCTGCCATGAAGGCTGTACAGCACTTGCACGCCATGTGCCAATACAGCCTTCATGGCATTCACACCAATTTCTCGGAGGCCATGTCCCCCAATCTGCAGGAGGTGCTTGGCTGTAAAAAAATGCAAGAAGCATAGATGGGGTAAACGCAACAGCACATCGAAATGTTTTCATCATAAAAATCTGCAAGAAGAAGACAACTTGAATTTTTGGGCATCACAACATTTCATTGTTTTTACGCTAACTTCAACTCACTTGACCTAAAATGATTTCCACATCAGCCCTCTCACACTCAGTGTGAGAACATTTCAGAGTCCTTCTCTGATATGCATAGTTTCGCTGTTATGAAATTAAATACAACACTGTTATAACCCTTAATAAATATTGATTCTAGCTATGAAATAGTATAATTACTTTGTAGAGTGCTCAAATTCCAATACACTTTCTTCGAGGTTACAATGTCTTTGCCTGAATGTTGACCAGGAGTAGCTTCTACAGGTGAAGAACGATAAAATATGTGGACTTCAAAAAGAAGCTTGGACATGTTTTTAAACATAGCATTGTAAGCAGAGCGCAACAAGATAATTGAACATGATCAAGGCGTACTAAGGGGCAACCTTAGAACGACCAAATCTTGGTCATAGATGAAACTGATAGAAATATAAAGGTCGCACTAGATGATCGCACCATTTGCTGTTTATATTTTTCTGTGATAGCCAACAAAGAGGCATTTCGCTATAGAAATCTCATCACAATAAACGACGGTGCATTTTTCTTCACCCTGCAAAATGAGGTGCATGTTAGATTTAAAAAAAAAGTAAAAAATCAGCTAACACAAGGCAGAGTGAACTGTAGCTCAAAGTAGAGAGAGCCGCAGCGGACACGAAATATGGTGATAAATGAACAAAATTACTTAATGTCTGTTTTAAGCAGGCTATTGCTAGTCATTGCCTATCAAACACACGATGCCGCCTACATCGTCTGCTAGATAGGACAGTTCACTCGGACTTCACAGACTATAGTAAATACAGTCGAATCGCAATAATTCCAACACACTTAATTCGAACTGACGCTGTGGTGCTATCAAAGCTATACCGCGCTCCGAAAATGCTCTCAGCACCCGCCCAATCCTGCGGTGGCACTTCAGACACCTCATCACTGTGATTGAAGAAGAAAATGAAGAAAAGGAAAGAAAAGACTGCGGTGCAATGTTTGCCAAATGTCGATCTGCGACATTCCTGTGCCACGCTTCCGGCTTTTTTTGTCCCTGCCACGTATAGACCCTTCTCCTCTTAACACCGCGCACGAAGAGAAAGAGGGAATAAAAGCTGTCACAGAGAGTTGGCTCTCTCTCATGCCGATCTGCAACGCGCCGGTGTCACGCTTTCCTGTTTTTCGTTCCTGCTATGTAGAGACCCTTCTCCTTTCAACACCGCGCATGAAGAGAGCAAAAAAAAAAAGCTGCCGCGGAGTGTTTCTCTCTCGAATGCGGATCTGCTTTTTTTCAGGTGGAGACGCTCCTCCTTTCTCATCATGTGCTGGCCACACTCCGGCTGCAGTGCAGATCGTAACAGCGGAAACAGAGTTGTCGTCTTCGAACAGTGTCAGCACTGGACATTGCCGCGCGCAACTTTTTTTGCCAGGAGAATGTTGAAGCCGAAGTACAAATGCTTTGCAAACTGCACGCAAAACTGGTTGACTCGTTGCAAGGGCAACGTGTACAGACATGTATTGATTACTTTGATTATTGAAGGATGTCCTGTAATTTGTGAATAAAACTTGCCCATGCACATGCACCACTGCAAGGTGAGCCCTCCACTCATTTACCGTAACTTTCATTATTTTGAACTTGTTTTAACTTGAACAAATTTTCTGGCCTCTTTGAGGAAGAATTAGTAGGAATGCAGGTAACAGGAATGCAGCAGTGATGAAAAATAGGGCACTGTGGAATTACAATAGGTATGATGTTGTAAGAGGTATATGGAAAGGGTTCATGGTTCCTGGGCTGACGTTCGGCAATGCGGTCTTGTGCATCAGATCAGAAGCTCAAGCAAGATTAGAAATTAAGCAACGTGGAATTGGTAGGCTTGCTTTAGGAGCTCACGAGAATACACCAAATCAGGGAGTACAAGGTGATATGGGATGGACATCGTTTGAGGGCAGGGTAGCTAGAAGCAAGATAAAATTTGAGAAGTGATTGAGAGAAATGGGGGAGGAGCTTAGAGCTAGGAAGGTTTTCAGCTACTTGTACTGGAAGAATGTCGATACATAATAGAGGAAGCGAACCAGGAAATTGACTGGTAAATACATAGAAAACACCAGGTGGCCAAACCAAAAAGAACTATCGGTTAAGAAGAAAGTGAAGGAAACGTAGATTGACATGTGGAGAATTGGCATGATTAAGAAGTCCGCACTAGAGCTCTATCGAACTTTCAAGCAGGAAATCGCCAAAGAAAGAATCTATGATAATACTCGGGGTAGTTCTCTACTGTTTAAGGCCAGGACGTGAGTATTGCGAATCAAGACATATCGGGCCAAATACGAAGAGGTAGACACAGTATCCAGTGCGTGTGGAGAGTAAGAAGAAACTGCCGAACACTTGATAATGTTCTGTAAAGGGCTTCCCCTATAGTTCAGGATGATGGTGCAGAATTTTTCAAACCACTGGGGTTTAGGGACCGTGAGGGCAAAATAGACTTTAAGCGGGTAGACGTAACTAAGAAGGAGGTTATCTGATTGGTGGCTAAAGTCAAGGCACGAGTGAAAATTAAACCCTTCACTGCAAAGTACGAATCCTCAACCTCACTATTCAAATGAAAAATAAAGGATAAATCTAATGGTTAGTTCACTACATATTACCACTAGGTGGCGTTAGCCACCACGCGATCTGAAGAATGCAGCCACATCCATCCATCCATCCATCCATCCATCCATTCATCCATCCATCCATCCATCCATCCATCCATCCATCCATCCATCCATCCATCCATCCATCCATCCATCCATCCATCCATCCATCCATCCATCCATCCATCCATCCATCCATCCATCCATCCATCCATCCATCCATCCAGGTGGATTCTTTGTTGCCCACTCATATGGAGGAGCACCAGTGTCCTGGAGGCTTCCGGGCCTGGTATACGCGGATGATATTGTCCTGGTGGCTGACAGTCTTGGTAACCTGCAGCACCTCGTTTTATTATCGGCAAATCACCTAAGCAAACTTGGACTCTGCTTCAATGCCAAGAAATCAGCGGTGCTTGTGTTCGCAGGCACAGATATAACTGCGGCAGTGTTGCTGCCGAAAGGTGGGCAGATTCTGTGGAAGGAAGAGTACAGTACCTCGGTGTCCAACTCAGTACATCAGGGCAAGTTATACACATTGACGAAGAAAACGTCCGCCAAACATCACGCGAAATGGCGAACGTCATGAGCAAACGAAGTCTTTGGAGCTGTAACCGATTCCTGCTGGTTCAGAAAATGTGGAAGTGTGTGCATGTCCCATGCTTGTCGTTTGGCAATGCTGTAATAACCTTCCGACCAGGAACCAGAGTGTGGCTGGAACGAGGGCAGCGGGAGGTTGGTCGACTGGCATTGGGATGCCACGGACGAGTTGCTATAGAGGCCATTCAAGAAGATGTAGGATAGTCTTTGTATGAGGCCCGAGAAGCCAGGAGCAAGATAGCCTACGAGGGCCGCCTGCGTCTCATGAATGACACCGGGTGGGCAAGACGCTTGTTCCGATACACCAGCCTGACTGGAATAACGACCCAGTAAACATCGCGGGTGTACACCCTGCGCCGAAGGTTTGGTTTCTTCGCGAAACCCGTGAAGGCAAGCACAGAGTGCGGATGGGCCCGTGCCGGCCAAGAACAGGTACGGGAGGAAGAGAATGAGCAGTGGCGGAGGGCGATGCGTTCCAAGGAAACATTGACGGTATATCGAAGTTGCAAATATGAAATAGAAAAGAAGCGCATGTACGACAACAATGGCGCTAGTGGCCTTCTGTTCGAAGCGTGGGCTGGGGCACTACGAAGCTTTGTGTACCATCACCGATTCGACGAGAATATTGATGACACGAGTGTGATGTGCCGGGTGTGCGGGCAGGAAGAAGAAACCATCCCCCATCTAGTTCTACGCTGTACGTGTTTGGGCCCACACCTAACGAAAGGGCACCACACTGCCCGAGACTCTGGGGTTCGTTCACAAAGATGACCCGGGGCCTCCCACAGGTGATGGAGCGGCTGGTACAGTGAATTATGCGGCAGTACGCCCCACCAAACTAGACTTGTACAGTGGTGGCACACGACGCAGTGGTAATGATTTATGTGGACAAAATTGAAGGTGTGCAGATGCAAGTGTGTAAGCCTGGGGAGTGTTTTGTTTATTTGCTCTTTAAGTGTTTTTTACTCTTGCTAGGGCAGGTTAATCTGGCCCGCCCGATACAAAGGGATCAGCCTCAAATCACCTTCATCATCATGGCAGTGTCGGCTGCCGCCAGCGGGAGCAAGTGAAGCCGCCGGCGACCATAAAACAGGTCGGAACCTCCATAGACCGCAATGAAATACGCGCGTTGTGCGCGTCAGTTTGCAGTTCCACGATAAAAGAAATAAGATGGAAACCACTTTTTTATGTTACACCAAGGAATAAATGCCTCTTCTTGTTCATGAAACAAGCTATTTCATGCACCCATTGTGAGCAGCACGCCTTCAGATCATTCTGTTTTCGGGGGTTGCTTCGCATATCGAGCTTGCTGGCGCACTATTTCGGTACAAAAGGGTTGTAGCATATGTTGGGTATTTTAAGAAATGTGCCTGCAGATACTTGAGATCAAGGGGAACGCGACATTTGCTCGCCTCTTTCATGTATGTGCTTGTGTGTGTGTCGACAGATTACGGGAGAATATATAAGAAAGTTGAAATAATTAAAGCTAAAGTAAGAAAAGGAAAATAATTAGGTAAACAGGGAGTCACCAGTATTTTTTTTCAGAATTATCAAATTCTAACCAATTCACAGGCGGAAGCGAAACCAAAGCACCGTAGTCGCGTGCAACCGACGAACTGCAGGAGACGTACCTCAAATGAACTGTTTAGGAACGATTCCAGTGGCGTTAGTTCTGCATAATATTTATCAACTTCCGTTGGCGACGTGTGCTCTCATGGCAAGCGCAGCCTTCAGAGCCTTGAAACGGGTAGCTAGATTTTTGATATAAAGTCCCTCACTAATTTTGGCAACTCGTCTATCGGTGTTTTGGTTTTGGTTTCATCAGCAAGATAAAATGAATTTCAAAAGTGTCTCATTTCGTTTTAGACGCACTTGCCTATTTTCGTGACTACATTCTATAGAAGCTACGCCAGGAAGATAGAAACTAAAAGGTTTTTGCAGATGTGCTCGGAAAGCAAAAAAATCGAAGGTGCACTGTCAGACCACAGTCTGGTTGTCTGCCCATTTTATCGAAGCAGCATACTTCGAAGTGAATGGAACAGAGGTGGTCACCGTCCGTAGCCCTCCAACGATTTCTTCGAACAGCACGTTTTCAGGCAGAACGCAGCGCACTGTCTTTCGCAAACCTGTAACACGGATAATCATGGCATGTAATATTCTCCATGTTTGCGAATTCCTCGATAAACATGCACCAAATTTAATATTCACTGGCCAAAAAAATATGCATGCACGCTGTCAGTCTTGCTTTGTAAGACAACACCAGAAAACTTCCAATTCAAAGGGCAATCAGACGTCCTACTCCTGTGTTTGATACGTGTCTAATGTTTGATACGTGTTGCCATGTGCCGCAAGTTTGTCGTCCACAAACTTAAACCTCACAGACAACGTCGTGTCAGCGAGCATATAAAGCTTCAAGTCACCTTCCTTACAGCTATACGCGTATATTACACGCATGTGCACCTTTCATATTGTTTCTAGTTTAACAGAATACGCGTCAGTGTACGAAGCGAGAATACTTACACGTGAAAAGTAATCTAAGGCGTCTTCTTCATGAGGTTTGTGCAGCCATAAGCGATGCATGAAGTCACCATGGCCTTTTAAAAGCTTTAACTGCTTTACTGTTGTGACATGCTTAACTGCATGTCACAGCCTCCAAAGGCCACTGCAAGGGTGAGCTACGAAGCGCACTTAATCGTCTGCTTCCGAGTCATTCCTTTTACAATATGGCGGTGACCGGCGTCACTTGGTGGCTAGAAGAAGAGGTGTCAGCATTGGAGCAGCGGAGAGCGAGCGAGAATTCGTTCGGATGCAGCAGCTTTGCAGTCAGCTGCGGTCGCTTTCAAGATGCCCCTCCTCGCGCCCGCGCGCGCGTATCACTCGCTTTTGTTGCAAAGATTTCACGCTACCCTGCGGATTATAACGAAGTCTACCTGTCACAATTCTGGCGGCGCGCAGCAAAGCGTGTATTTGCACTGAAAACTAGTGTTTTAATTAACTTTGTAGTATATCAGCTACGAAGGTTAGAATCAAATGACTTGCCATGAGCTTGACACCAAAAAAAAGTGCACACAGTTTTCAAAATTGATGCCGCAGTGTTCTCCGTGAAGTCTCAATGCACGTAAGTGTATCGACAACCGTTATTTATAGGACTTGCGCAATGAAGGTCTAATAATACAAGCAAGACATTTACTTTTTCGAAGCGAATGAACTTTATGAAAAATAAACACAATATATGCATTAAGGTTGTAGGAAACTGCAAGATATATGAAACTCAGTTAAAGCAAGTGAATAAGGCAACCAAAGAGAACAGGAAATATACGATGATACAATGGCCATACATACTCACATGACATTTAGATTTGATTGGCAAACATAGATACAGTCACAAACCAGGTCACGAAAATTTTTTTTCTGCAATTGTGAAGCACAGCCAGACAGTGACTGTTCGTAATGGGAGATTTATAACAATGTCAACAAGACTATAGTAAATACGCAAAAAACAACAGAGTGTGAGTATACACAATAACAATAAATAAAACCTTGTTCGCTAAGTTAATACAATGGCAGGAAAGTCATTCGCCTCAACTTCAAGAATGTCATTTTTGTCTCAGCTTTTTTATTGGACGTATTTTCTCCAGCAACGAAAAATGCATTCTGGGCGTGTAATCTATGTGATTTGTCACTTCCAGTTTGTAATGTTCACAGCCCACCACATTTAACCTCTTCACAGACAGGCAAAAGATAAGGTCTGTATTGCTGTCGCTTTTCAGCTTGTTTAGACTGAAGTAGGTGAATGCATCTTCCATAGCTTTGACCAGGTCTGTTAAGGACTCGGTCAAGTACAGAAGGCATGATTCTCCGGGAAGCAAGCTGGAATTGTAAGAGTGAAGCAACAACCTGCTACATTTCTTGCGCTTCGTCTTTTTCACAATCTTCCGGGCCACATGGCCCCTGACGTAATAAGTGATCCGGGAGTCACTTTTGCGTCCATTGAGATCAGTGTGGTCAGGGAGGGCTTCACAAGCAACAATCCTTTCATGAACCTCATTGAGGCACCCCTAATCTAGCACTAAGGGACAAAGAAGGCAAAATAACTACCAATATGGATAGGATAGTTAAGATAGCGGAGGAGTTTTACAGGGATCTGTACAGTAGCCGAGACAACCACGATTTTAATACTATAAGAACTAGCAGTAACCCAGATTACACCCCACCAGTAATGATAGAAGAAGTCAGAAAAGCTTTGGAGAGCATGCAAAGGGGCAAAGCTGCTGGTGAGGATCAGGTAACATCAGATCTGCTGAAAGATGGAGGACAGATTGTGTTAGAAAAACTAGCCACCCTGTTTACGAGGTGTCTCCTGGCGGGAAGAGTACCAGAGTCTTGGAAGAACGCTAACATCATCTTAATACATAAGAAAGGAGATGACAAGGACTTGAAGAATTACAGGCTGATCAGCTTGCTCTCTGTAGTATACAAGCTATTTACAAAGGTAATTGCTAACAGAGTAAAGAAAACATTAGAATTCAATCAACCAAAGGAACAAGCAGGATTTCGAACAGGCTACTCAACAATTGACCACATTCATACTATCAATCAGGTAATAGAGAAATGCTCAGAGTATAACCAACCACTATACATAGCCTTCATAGATTACGAGAAGGCGTTTGATTCAGTAGAAATATCAGCCGTCATGCAAACACTGCGGAATCAGGGCGTAGATGAAGTGTATATATATACATTCTGGAAGAAATCTACAGGGGATCAACTGCTACCATAGTGCTTCATAGAGAAAGCAACAGAATACCAATCAAGAAGGGTGTAAAGCAGGGGGACACAATTTCCCCAATGCTGTTTACCGCGTGCTTACAGGAGGTTTTCAGAAGCCTAGAATGGGAACAGTTAGGGATAAGAGTCAATGGAGAATACCTTAGTAACCTGCGCTTCGCCGATGACATTGCATTGCTGAGTAACTCGGGGGACGAATTGCAACTCATGATTACGGAGTTAGACAAGGAGAGCAGAAAAGTGGGTCTTAAAATTAATGTGCAGAAAACGAAAGTAATGTAGAACAACCTCGGCAAAGAGCAGCGCTTCGAGATAGGTAATAGTGCACTTGAAGTTGTAAAAGACTATGTCTACTTAGGGCAGGTAATAACCGCAGAGCCGAACCACGAGATTGAAGTAACTAGAAGAATAAGAATGGGGTGGAGCACATTCGGCAAGCACTCTCAAATTATGACAGGTAGACTGCCACTATCCCTCAAGAGGAAGGTATATAACAGCTGTAGCTTGCCGGTACTTAGCTACGGAGCAGAAACCTGGAGACTTACAAAGAGGGTTCAGCTTAAATTGAGGACGACGCAGCGAGCAATGGAAAGAAAAATGGTAGGTGTAACCTTAAGAGACAAGAAGAGAGCAGAGTGGATTAGGGAACAAACGGGGGTTAAGGATATCATAGCTGAAATCAAGAAGAAGAAATGGACATGGGCAGGGCATGTAGCGCGTAGACAGGATAACCGCTGGTCATTAAGGGTAACTGACTGGATTCCCAGAGAAGGGAAGCGGGTTAGGGGGAGACAGAAGGTTAGGTGGGCAGATGAGATTAAGAAGTTTGCGGGTATAAATTGGAAGCAGCAAGCACAGGACCGGGTTAACTGGCGGAACATGGGAGAGGCCTTTGTCCTGCAGTGGACGTAGTCAGGCTGATGATGATGATGATGACATCTAGCAGCTCATCCAACTTATTCTGCAATTTTATTAAATTATTGTGGATGCTCGGACATAGAAAGCTGCTCAGAATTCCAGAAGGTATGTTTCCACTGGAGAGTGACTGTGCCAAACTGTAAAAACTGGGGCAATTCACACAGATAAAAAATTGTGTCGGTGATGGGTGATCATGCGAGCCAGACATTTGCTTCAGAATTCCAAAAAAGATTCTAAGCGCGTCTTGGCAGAGACAACACGTCATCAATTATTTATAGCCCACGGTTTGCGTGACATAGTGCAGGATGGAAAGGGTGCTAGTTAGAGAGACACAGACTCCTTCGGCAGTTGATTCAGCCAGGAACCCACCATCCTTAGGTACAGCTTTATCACAAGTTGTCAAGAACCCGTTGATTGCCTGTAGCTAAAGACGATTATTTTTTCGTCCAAATGAGTTTCGCACAGAACACAGTTCCTTTGCTGTGGTGTGTCAGCACGAGGAATCACACGCTCTGAAGCCTTGCGCTGTTCTTCGTCGGCGGGAGCGGAGAAGAGAGACGCTTTCTTTCCTTGTTTACGGGCAAAGGCATATCCCGCATTGTCTCCCCGTGCAAAGCAGTGTCTTTGCTGTTTACTCATCACTGTTGCATGGTCACATTGGCACGTATTGATTCCGAACACGTCCGAATAGGCAAAGCACAGACGCTGCGACTTGCGAGCACACGAGCAAGCGACTAAATGTGCCGCGCCCGCGGCTTGCGAGCGCTCTCGACCGATCATTTATGGATAGATGAATGGACGTAGCTGTAGCTATTACATCGGGTGGCGGCTAACGCCACCTAGCCGTAATACTTAGTGAACTAACCACTACATTTATCTTTTTTTCTCCTTTAAGTAGTGAAGTTGAGGACTGGTACTTTGCAGTGAAGGGTTTTATTTTCACTTGTGCCTTGACTTTAGCCACCAATCAGATAACATACTTCTAACTAATTCTACACCCTGAAAGTGTATTTTGCCCTCCCTGTCTCTAAACCTAAGTGCTTTGAAAAACCCTGCGCCATCATCCTGAACTATAGGCTGAAGCTCTTTACAGAACATTATCAAGTGTTCGGCAGTTTCCTCCTCCTCTCCACACACACTGCATACCGTGTCTACTCCTTCGTATTTGGCCCGATATGTCTTGGTTCACAATACTCCCATCCTGGAATAAAACAGAGAACTACCGAGAGTATTATCATAGATCCTTTTCTTGGCAGTTTGCTGCTTAAAAGTTCGATAGATCTCTAGTGGGGACTTCTTAATCATGCAAATTCTCAACATGTCAGTCTCCGTTTCCTTCACTTCCTTCTTAAGCGATATTTCTTTTTGGTTTGGCCACCTGCTGTTTTCTAAGAATTTACCAGTCAAGTTCCTGGTTCGCTTCCTCCACTTTGTATCGACATTCTTCATGTACAAGCAGCTGAAAAGCTTCCTATCCCAACGCTCCTCGCCCATTTCTCTCAATCGCTTTTTAAATTTTATCTTGCTGCTAGCTTCCCTGCCCTCAAATGATGTTAATCCCATATCACCTTGTACTCTCTGATTTGGTGTATTCCCTTGAGCTCCTAAAGCAAGCCTACCTGTTCCACGTTGCTTAATTTCTCATCTTGCGTGGAGTACTGATCTCATGCACAAGACCGCATTGCCGAACGCAAGCCCAAGAACCATGACTCCTTTCCATATTCTTCTCACAACATCATACTTATTGTACAGTGCCCTATTTTTCATCACTGCTGCATTCCTGTTACCTTTAGTCGTCATGTATATGTCGTGTTCCCTTAGGTACTCGTTCCCATTGCTTATCCATACGCACAAATATTTGTATTTATTTGTTATCTCTAGCATGACTTCCTGTATCTCAAGCTCAAAACCTTCATTATAATTAAAGATCATGTTTGTTGATTTTTCTTTACTGAATTCAAAACCTAACCTACCTCCCTCATTACCGAAGATGTCCATCAATCTCTGCAAATCTTCCTTGTGGTCGGCAATTAGCACTATATCATCGGCGTACTTTAATGCTGGTAGTGCCTGATTAATGAGTTTTCCTTGTTTGATGAAATAGAGGTTGACGCCAAGTCCACGTCCCTCTAATTTGGCCTCTAATCCTTGTAGGTAGGTCATAAATAACAAGGGTGACAGAGGACACTCTTGCCTGAGCCCCCGTTTCACCTCTGTGGGCTTGTGTACCTGTTTTTCCTACTTTATGACTATCTTGTTACTCTTACAGATTTCCTTTAGGATATTAATTACTCCATCTTCCACAACTAGTGTGTCCAGTATTCCCCACACGTCCTCTTGAACTACGTTATCGTACGCTCCCTTGATATCCGAAAATGCTAGCCACAGGGGCCTGAGCTCCTTTTCTGCTAATCAAATGCACTGCATCAGTGAGAACAGATTGTCTTCCAACCTCCTGTGTTTCCGAAACACATTCTGCAGTTCCCCCAGCACCCCCTCCTCATCTATCCATGCCTGCAGTCTTTCATTTATAATCTGCATCGTCAGCCTGTAGACCACTGATGTCTCTGTTATAGTACAATGTCTAGAAATATACTGCCTAGTGTGCTGAGCGCGGGCTAGGAGATGGTCCCGCAGCTGATGACTGCCGGCAGCGCCCGCATGATGCGCTGCTCTGCGAGTGGGTGCAGTTGCGTTCAAGCTTTGCGCTCCGCAAGCGCTGCGAAGCCTGTAGGAGGCCGAGCTACAGTGTACAAGAAGGGGGCATTGACGTGAACGAGGCGGCCGCGCCGAATCTCGGCTGATTCTCCGGCGGGTGACAGTAGCGGCGGCACTGTTGTTTTATTTATTTATTCTATTTGTAATACCTCAAGGGCCCCAGTCAAAGGGGTGTTACATGAGGAGGTAGACAGTGCACAAACAGATGATTTGTTCGATGGCTTCTTTGAAATGGGCGATGCTGAAGTGGTGCACGATGTCAGCAGGAAGACCGTTCCATTCTGTTGATTTTTGCACAAAAAATGAAGAGTGATGGGCAGTGGTATGCGCACGGGGTGAATAAACCGCTTTCGAATGGCTGATACGGCATGAAACACGATGGGCTGGAACGATAACATGGTTTAGGTGCAATGCATAATAAAATGTTTGAAACAAACACAGTCTTGAAATTTTGCGGCGTGAAGCTATGTTAACCATGTTAGCTTGAGATTTTAGTTTGGTGACGCTGCTAAGATAGGAATAGTCAGAATAAATGAATCTGGCTGCACGATCTTGGATAGCTTCAAGGATTTTAATAAGAGTTATTTGATGGGGATCTCAGATGGCACATGCGTTTTCTAGCTTCGGGCGGACTAGTGTTAGATAGGTTAAAAGTTTAACAGAAGGTGGGGCTTGACGTATTTTCTTCGGAGATAGCCAAGCACACGGTTGGCGTCATTAGTGATGTTCATAATGTAGAATGACCAGGTCAGATCTGAAGTTAGAGTGATACCGAGGTATTTGCATGAATTAGCTGCTGTTATTTCAAAATCAAATAGGAAGTATTTATTGGAGGAATAGGATTGACGGCGATGGAAGGAAATGACACAAGTTTTCTTTATGGTAAGGGACATCAGCCATTTTTCGCACCATGATTGAATCCAACAAAGATCAGACTGTAAGATGACAGGGTCGTTAGAATTGTGAATAGAACGATAAATGACACAGTCGTCTGCGAACAGACGAATGTTAGACGCTAAGTTATTGGGGAGGTCGTTAATATAGATTAGGAATAGTAGAGGACCAAGGACCGTGCCTTGAAGTACGCCGAAGGTTACAGCGGATAGAGAGGAGCGATGGTTATTAGCACAAACGAACTGCTTACGGTTAGTCAAGAAGTCACATATCCAAATAAAAACAAGACAATCGGGGTTAAGACGTGAAAGCTTCAAAAATAATCTGTTATGGGAAACTTTGTCAGAGGCTTTTTCGAAATCAATGAAAATGGCGTCTACAAATATGTTACTATCCAGGCTAGAACTCAGATTGCTAACGAACAGGGCGATTTGAGTGTCACATGAAAGTCCTTTTTGAAAACCGTGTTGGTTAGGGTGAAAGAAATGTACTGAACGTAGGAAAATTACTATGTGGGAATAAATTATGTGTTCCATTAATTTAGAGCATACACTTGTGATGGATATGAAGTGATAATTACTCGGTGAAAATGAAAGACCTTTTTTCGGGACAGGAACGATCTTACCAAGCTTCCAGTGTTCCAGCACCACTCCGCATGAAATGGACTGCTGAAATATGTGCGAAAGAATAATGCTTGTTATAGGCTTAGTGTTTTTCAGAATTTCGGAATTGATACCATCCATTCCCGCGGATGACGTTAGTTTCAATTCGTCAATTAGTTTTGCAATGCCGTATGAATCGAATGTAATGCCTGGCATGACAGGATGATCAAGAAATGGGGAGTCTGGGAGCGGGCTGCAAGATTTCGGGGTATATACGGAAGAGAAGGCAGTATTTAGTACTTGAGGGGTAACATGTTCTGGAATAGAATCGCCGTGTTCATCAAGTAAGGATAACGTTTTAGTGGGGTTGCGGTTAATGGCTCTCCAAAATTGTTTAGGGTTATTAAGTAGCATATTAGGTAATGTAGAAGAGAAAAAAGAACGCTTAGCCTTCGCAGCGAGTGATTCTAATTCCTTTGCCGTTCCGCGGTACTTGTTCCAAGCACTCACGCTGTTAGACAGTTTAGCCGAGCAATATAATCACTTTTTCTTATTGTTAAAACGCTTAAGAGATATGTTGAACCAAGGTGAAGACGCCCGTTCCGTAATTGTAATTGTGGGTATAAATCTATTGATCAAATCATGGATTTTGCACTTGAACAAAGACCACTTAGTTTCAAGGGGGCGTTGGAAGAAGTCGTTTAAATACCATTCACAAAATATGGCTAGTTCGTTGTTAATGGCGGCATAGTTACCCTTATCGTAGAGTGTTAGGGTTTTCTTGGAATGGCTTTTGCCTGGTAGTTGATTAGAAAACGAAGCGTGAAGCACAGCATGATCACTAATCTCTGGGAGAGGAACTAGGGATGCAAGATTGTCGGGGTGCGACGTGAAAATGAGGTCGAGAATATTTGAAGAGTGCTCAGTAGCTCACATTGGGAATGAAACAAGATAAACCAAATGTTAGGCACGTGTTAACAAATTCGCTTTCCATAGTGTGTTGAGATATCGGGAGCGCGAGGTTAGACCAGATTATTCCTGTGAAGTTAAAATCACCCATTAAAATAACCGGTATGTTAAGATAAGAGGCATTCAGGAAGTTAAGAGCACTGTGGAAATTAGCGATAAATGAAGCATCTACGTCGGGGGGCGGTAACAGACTTCGATGATAACCGGAGGATATGAATTTCAGCAGCAGACAAACAGTAATTCAAGGCTGGAAGGGATGACCACTGGGGAGCAATTTAATCGACTGTCAGCAGCTATCGGGACGCCACCACCACGCTTACCATCACGATCTCGCCGAAATATAGTAAAGCCAGGAAAGCATGGTGCTAATTCGGAATCGCTTATTGAAGGGTTTAGCCACGTTTCAGTTAAGAGAACAAAGTTGCATTCTGTCGCGCAGATAAGATTAAAGAGCGAGTCGTGTTTCGGCAAGAGGCTTCTAATGTTACTGTGTACAATAGACAAAAGTTCAGGGTTTAATTTAGGATTCGCTGAGGTGGAAGGTGGTAGCTATCGGCGGAGGGGGATTACTTTTTCAGAAGAGCGATCGAAAACGTAAGTGGTGCCATCAATGGTTAGTTTGTTGTACCGAAGTTTATAGGCCTTGCGAGATGCTTTACAAAATTCAATGAGGTGCTTACGGGCCTTGCGTGTGTTGGGAGAAAGATCTTCGCTAATACTGTAATTGGTGTCTTAGTTTTTTGGCGTTGGACAGCACTAGTTCTCGATATTTGAAATGGTACTGAAGATCTCAGGAGCGGCTGCAGTTGGAGCGTGTGCGCCGTGGCCTGCGAAAGCGTGTAATTGCTCGTTTTTAGCGCATTTAATGCATTTCTGAGCCTTTATCAGTAGACGCATCTGCTACGCACCAAGGTGCACGAGTGAATATGCAGGCACGCTGAAATAGTGTCAATACATTCACTGTTTAAAGAGCCTGCCGACCCAGAATAAAAATGTCAAACGAAATTTGCACGGATCCACCTAGCTTCTGACTCAATTAGCGCTTTGAACAGCATTACATCATAAGTGATACTCGTGAACTACAAAGAGAGGAGAAGCATCAATACGGCTATAAAATGATACACCTCGTTTTGTCGGCAGTGTATACGATATGCAGAGCACAGTGTTCCTTGTGTGCGCCTACATGCGCTCGACCGTTTCACGAGAAACTCGAGTATAAGTAACGCTGTTACGACATTTATATCGGTGACGACTCAATTTTATCATGCACGTTTTCCGGAAGATAATTATGTTTGCTTTCTGGAAAGCTTAATACATATTGATCATATTAAAAAAAACATACAAGACTATAAAAAGTGTCAATTGTATATATAGCCTGTCTGCTAATCTGCGTAAATTCATTGCAACCAGTTCTCATTTTGTATCGACAACTCAAATTGTGCTGCTTTCTAGTTATCTGTTGGCGTAATGCCAATGCAAGCCAGCAAATTTATGACGATGTTTTGTATTATAAGTAAAGTTCTATTATTAGGTGTCAAAAGGTAGGCAGGCAGTGGCGCATCTTGTTTTG
>NW_023612734.1:0-17500 GCF_013339725.1 Rhipicephalus microplus | reverse complement strand
TATATATAGATAGATAGATAGATAGATAGATAGATAGATAGATAGATAGATAGATAGATAGATAGATAGATAGATAGATAGATAGGTGCTCAAAGTGGTTGCAGTACGCAGAGAAATTAATTTTAAAAACGATTGACAGTATAACCACCTCAGTTATTTTTTAAAGTTTGCTTTGTTCTTGAGAGCAAGAAATATCACAGAAGACCCCCATACCTTTACCTCTTAGTCTGCATTCCGTTAGGATTCCAGTGAAAACAAAGAATGACAACATGCCAATGAATAATCTGACACTCGCTGCATATGATACTTAAAACGTTGTTGGAAAGGGAGAGACATGAAATTAGAGAAAAACTGTGTGAATGAAATTTGAAAGGGTATTTTCGATTTTTTCGATAAATATTAATCTTTGAAATTTTGCCTAAACAGCGATTTCATTCCCGACGCCGTTCACCCTAATCCGATAATATAGTTCGGTGGAGTCACTCTCAGAATGCTTTTCCCACACGACAGCCTTCGGATTCAGCCTTCTGTCTGCCCTCTTGATCCTAACTTTTCATTCAGAAAACCGTGCTGAATCCGTTTCGTTGTGCCACGAAACGGTCGACTAAGCCACTTTTTTTGAACATGCAGGGTAGTAATTCGTACAGCCTTCATGCGAAAAAATCAAGCGACTACTATTGGTACTGCTACCGAGCCCCCAGTGTTTACTTTCGATTGTCGTAGAGTGTGTTCGTGTCTCAGCGCCTCCTGTTACTGCTTTCGGGTGACGTTGAAAGTAACCCTGGCCCCGTTAAAAAAAAACCTGGTCCCGATCTTAACACTATCCTAACCGAATTGCAGAAGTTATCCGCTGGACAATCGCAACTAATGACCGAGATAAAAGCTCTGAAAAGTGAGCTGGTCAAAACCAACAGCACAATATCTGAGCTTAACAAAAGGATGAACTCCGTCGAGAACCACTACCAAAACATAGAAACCCTGCAGCGACAGGTCGAATCAGTTCAAACAAACGCTTCCGAGGTGATGCGAGCTATCTCTGATATGGAATCGCGTATTGACGACGCTGAAAACCGAGCCCGTAGAAATAACTTAATCTTCTTCGGGATCTTCGACCCTGGTCTATCGGAATCTGCTGCTCCAAAAAAAGAAAAAGTAATTTGGTTCTGCGCAGATCACTTGGTCATAACCCTGAACCTGGAGCATATCGAGCGCACGCATTGTCTCATCCGCCACTGAAATTGTCGAAACCGCCCCATAATAATGATATTTTTGTTGTTCAAGATAAAAGAAAAAGTGTTGTTCATTGGCCGCGAACTAAAAGGCACAAACTACAGAATCAGCGAAGATTTTTCTCGCCCTGTGCAAAGCACGCGAAAACATCTTATTGCATTCGCCAGGAGCAAATCGGTCCATTTTTCAGTGCGCTACAAAACATTGTTCATAGGTTCAACAAAGTACATCTACGACGAAAGTACGAAATGCGTAAAAGAATCCAAATAGCAATCCCTACGGCTAGGTTGAACAACCCGGTGTCCGACAACGTCGCCTAGCCCTACCACTATTTTCTCAGCAATCTATACCTACATACGAAGCTTCTTACCCAAACGTGACATCATATCTAGCGTTGTGCTTTCATCCAGGTGTAGTTTATTATTACTTACCAAAACATGGCTAACAGATGGTATTTCCGATGTGGAGGTCCTTGATAATCTACCCGGCTTCAATGTCTTCCGCAACGACCGTCAGCATTGCCGGGGTGGCGGAGTACTCATCGCTGTTGAGGATACGTTGCCCTGTTCGGTTGTTGCTAACCCAAGTGACCTTGAAACGTTATGGCTGCTCTTTCGTTCAACTCCGCAAGTTATCTTAATTGGTGTGTGCTACGGTCCCCCTCGAGCAAACAGCGAATTTACTAATAAACTGAACTGTGTGCTAGACACACTAACAAAAAATACGCAAACGCGCAAGTTTTGCTATTCCGAGACTTCAATTTGCCTCGTATTAAAGGGAACGATAATCCACCGTCGTCACTAGGCCAAGGCGAAAACAGTTTTCTTGATGCTTGCTTCAATTATATCTTGACTCAGCTTCCGTCGGAAAATACGCGCATCACACAGGACTCAGCCACCATTCTAGATCTCATTTTAACTAACAATCCTTCCAGTTTATCTTCAATGACTTTGCTGAAAGAAATTAGTGACCATAAAGAGATTCATGCCACTTTTACTTTTGCCTTTCCAAAAGGAGAATCATGGGATAAAACAATACGCTTGTATGACAAAGGTGACTTTGACGCGATCAAGAACGAACTTTTCTCCTTCTACCCTATCTACTGTTCTGAATTCCACAACCGCACACTTCGAGATAATCAGTCGATATTTCCTAGCAAACTTACTGAACTTGCTTCTAAAAATATTCCTGTTATAATTGTCCGGGCCAGTCATCACAAACCATGGTTCACAAAAAAGTTAAGAACCCTAAAAAACAAAAAAAAAGGCTATTTCGCTTCGCAAAGCAACACAATTCCCCTGTTACGTGGAGCAAATATTATGAGGCAGAGAAAGACTACCTCTTAGCGGTTAGTCGCGAAAAATGTTTCTTCTTTCACGATACCCTACCCCGTGCATTAGATAACACTCCCAAAAATTCTGGCGAATCTTGCAACCCAAGGTACATGAAACTATCATCCTCACAGATCCAAATGACATAATGAACACTGACCAAGAGGGTGCCAATGCGTTGAACACCGCGTTTTCATCTGTATTTACTACTGAGCCTGCCCATTCTTGTCCATCACCACCTGCGCGTTTGCACTCTGTCATGCCACCCATAGAATTCACCGAAAATGGCATAATGCTAATAATTGAAAAACTAAAGTTATCATAAGCACTCGGAGCAGACGGTCTCAATTCTAACCTGTTAAAAAATACAAAACATGGGTGCGCACCTTACTTGAAACTAATATTCACCGAGTCTTTATCATCCTCCAGTATTACCACCGATTGGAAAAGTGGGCAGGTCGTTCCGATTTACATATCAGGAAATAAAAATTCGCCTCTTAACTACCGTCCAATATCTCTTACAAGTGCACCCTGCAAGATAATAGAAAATGTAATCTACACCCAAATAATGCACTTCCTAGACACTGCAAATTTTTTTAACCCTGCCAACATGGCTTTCGCAAAGGCGTATCATGTGAGATGCAACTTGCAATCTACACTCATGACTTTAACATTAACCTTGACAGAAACACCCAGGTTGACGCTATGTTCTCGATTATGCCAAAGCATTTGACAAGTTACCTCATTAACGGCTATTACTAAAACTATCTCGTTTAAACTTGCCCCCGACCATTCTAAACAGGATTGCTGAATTTCTCACTAACCGTCATCAGTTAGTCCATGTCAATAATCATACATTCTTACCTCTTCCGTTACGTCTGGCGTCCCGCAAGAAAGAGTCCTGGGTCCCTTACTCTTCCTTATTTACATTAATGACCTTCCCCTCCATGTCTCTTCTCATATCCGTCTATTTGCCGACGACTGTGCCTTATATCGCGCAATAATAACGACTCTGACCACAGGGTCCTGCAAGACGACCTTAACAAAGGCCAACGCTGGTGTGATGACTGGCTAATGGCCCTTAACCACAATAAATATAAAGTAATTTTTTCAACCGCTGCCATCAGCCCTCCTATATGCCCTATAACATCAGCCATACTCCCTTAGAAAAAGTAGACTCATTTAAGTACCTTGGTGTCACCATTTCATATGATTTAGATTGGTCTGTTCATGTGTCGCATATTACTGCTTCAGCTAACCAAACCTTTGGATACTTAAAACGCCATTTACGTCATGCACGCCCTCACGTCAAACTACTAGCATTTAAAACACTTGTACGTCCGAAACTTGAGTACGCAAGCCCGATATGGTTCCCACATCAAGCATATCTCATCAATTCACTCGAAACAGTCGAAAATCGCGCGGCAAGATTCCTTCATTCATCGTACTCATATCACACAAGCGTGTCACTACTGAAGGCACGATCCGGTTTAGATTTATTGTCATCCCAGCGCCGCATTGATTCACAAATCCTTTTTCAGAAGTTCTATTACAGCTCGCTTTTTCAGACACCATACATCTTGGCCCCACTCCCACGCCTCTCCCTTCGTACTGGGCATCACTTACAAGTAACCCATCCACGCAGCCGCACCACTACCTTCTCGGCCTCCTTTTTTTGCCGTTCATCGACTGAGTGGAACTGCCTGCCCCGTTCTATCGCTGATATCACCTGCCCATCATCATTTGCTGAGAAGCTTAAGCACTGATTTACTATTATGTTTATATGTGGCTACTAATTATACACATATCTGGTTGATGAACATGATTACAAATGTATATATATTGTTTACGTATAATTTTTGTATGTATATTTGTGTATTATCCTTATGTATATAGGTCGCCCAATTGTAACCCCGCCCCTTATGTAATACCCCCCTTGAGAAGGCCCTTAAGGATATAAAAAGTGAAGTGAAGTTAGTGTGAGGCACAAGACGCATTTTCATTGTTCGACCGACAACTACTTTGGCACAGCGGCATAATACACGTCCTTTCTTTGCATTGCCGCTTAGCTTTTAACATCTCAGGGTGTTGCAGTGTACATATGGCACCGTCGAACTTCACAGTAATCCAGATTGCAGCTTTCACACTCTGACTTAGGACGTGGCGAGGCACCGGCAGCAACAGGACGATAGCAGTTTCGCGCGTTCGTGCACCCTCTCTACATGCAGCGCCGCTTGTTGCATCTGAGTGCAGTCATCACATGCGCCGCCAGCCTCTCTCGTACGGAATGCGCGCGCTCAGCACCCAAGGCAGTATATTTCTAGACACTGTAGTTATTGGACGGTAGTTGTTTATGTCAGCTTTGTCCCCCTTTCCTCTTGTAGCTACGGACGAATGAATGAATGTGGCTCTACCCTTTAAATCGGGTGGCGGCTAATGCCTCCTAGCCATGGTATTTAATTAACTAACCACTAGATTGATCTTTTTTCTCCTTTAAATGGTGAAGCTGATAACTGCTACTTTGAACGGAAGGATTTAATTTTCACTCAAGCATTGACTTTAGCCACCAATCAGATAACCTTCTTCTAGTTAGGTCTACCCGCTTAAAGTCTAATTTGCCCTCCCTGTCCCTAAGCCCCAGTGGTTTGAAAAACTCTGTGCCATCATCCTGAACTTCAGGAAGAAGCCCTTCAAAGAACATTATGAAGTGTTCGGCAGTTTACTCCTCCTATCCACATGCACTGCATACCGTGTCTACCCCTTCGTATTTGTCCCGATATGTCTTGGTTCGCAATGCTCCTGTCCTGGTCTCAAACAGTAGAGATGTACCCCGAGTATTATCATAGATTATTTCCTTGGCAATTTTCTGCTTAAAACTTCAATAGATCTCTAGTGCGGACTTCTTAATTATGCCAACTCTTCACGTGTCAGTCTCCGTTTCCTTCACTTTCTTCTTAATCAATAGTTCTTTTTGGTTTGGCCACCTGCTGTTTTCTAAGTATTTACGAGTCAGTTTTCTAGTTTGCTTCCTCCATTTTGTATGGAAATTCTTCATGTACAAGTAGCTGAAAACTTTCTAGTCCAATGCTCCTCCCCTATTTCTCTCAATCACTTCTCAATTTTTATCTTGCTGCTAGCTTCCCTGCCCTCAAATGATGTCCATCCCATATCACCTTGTACTCTGAGATTTGATGTATTCCCGTTGGCTCCTAAAGCAAGCCTACCTATTCCACGTTGCTTAATTTCTAGCCTTGCTTGAACTTCTGATCTCATGCACAAGACCGCATTACCGAACGTAAGCCCAGAAACCATGACCACTTTCCTTATTCCTCTCACAACATTATACCTTTTGTAATTCAGCAGTGCCCTGTTTTTCACCACTGCTGCATTTCTGTTACCTTTAGTGTACACGTATAATTCGTGTTCCCTTAGGTACTCGCTTCCATAGCTTATTCATATGCCCGTATATATTGTAACATACTAGAAAAAGGTAGAGAAGAGAAGCAGAGGAAGACGAAGAGTCTTGGCACGACTGCAGTGTGCTGCCGCAAAGGACCATCGTTCACCTCCTGTAAATAAAACCATCTTATCACAGCTCGCTGTTACAGTTATGGTGGACGTGCTGGGTAATCGACACCCGAAGACGGAAGGTGAACCGCAAGTTCTTCGACGGAGCCGTCGCATTGCTGGACTTCCACCGAATCCATCTGGTCTGGACATGTCCCACAACGCAAATGAACACCGACCCCTCTCGACTTCTGCGCCGACCAGTTCGGCTCCACAACTGAGAGGTGCTCGTCCCTTTGCCGGCAGACCAGATGAAGACGTCGAGGCTTGGCTTATCCATTACAAACGGGTGAGCGCCGCTAACAAATGGGATGCCGCTTCTCAGCTTTTGTACGTCGTGTTCTTTCTGACGGATACTGCATTAATGTGGTACGAGAATCGGGAGGAAACGCTAACGACGTGGGACAGATTTGTTTCTGAAATCAAAGAGCGCTTCGGCGACCCAACAACGATAATGAAAAGAGCAGAACAGACGCTAATGCAACGCGCTCAAGTGCCAGGTGAAACTTGCACGGCCTACATTGAGGAAGTCATAAAGCTATGTAGGACCATTGACTCCGGAATGTCTGAGGAAGACAAAAACGGGCACATTCTAAAAGGAATCGCCGAGTATGTTTACAGTTTCCTCATCGCGAAAGACACCTTGACATCTGTCACCGATATCATTCGTCATTGCCGCACTTTTGAACAACTAAAGACGAGACGCATCACGCCGAAGTTCGGCAGGCTACCCAATGTGACGACCATCGCGAGCATAGACAGCAACGAGGCGCTTGATCTTGCAACAACAATCCAGCAGATACTACGTGAAGAACTCGGCCTGTACGCGCAAGTGGCAAACCGCCCAAGCACTCATCCCCCCTATCAGCCACCAGAGTTCGAGCGAAACGTTGCTTCATTCTCCTCGCACCGAGTGGCGGAGGGCTTTGAGGATTCTGATGCCACACCTCAGTATCAGCCACGTCTATACGATAGAGGCCCTGCCTATGACGCACGATCACGACGAGCACAGCCACATTCTTATACTCAGGGCTCTCAGCCAGACTACGCCCCGCTGCGGCAAGGACAGTACCAACCCTACTACCAAGATGTAACTTACGACGAATACAATGAATTCCAGAGAGTGGCAGAAACCCGTTCTTCGCGTGATAACAAACTTCCTCGTCGACAGCAGTGGCCCAGGATTCGTTCCATTGAATATAGTATAAACCGTGACCCTCCCGTGTGCTACAACTGTGGTTTCACTGGGCATATCGCTCGGTATTGCCACCAACAACGCCGCCAATCACGAAGGACACCAGCCATGTCTTCGCCACCAGGACCCGGTGCTTCATATGACCTGCGGACAACCGACTTGTTTCCAAGGGACCGTTTTTCGCGCGAGACCAGACGCAGTGATTCGCCAGCATCCGAGCGGAGTTTGACACCACCATCCAACCGTTCTCGTCGCTCGCCGTCTCCTGTGCGTCGTTCTTCTCCGCCACCGGGAAACTAGCATCCGCGGCCAATGGAGGTGAGGTCGCCAGACGGTCTTTTCAAGATATACCTCTACCTATTGTTATGATCAAAAACAAAGTGAATGTGTTGATTGATGGAATACCGACGATGGCGTTAGTTGACACTGGGGCGACTGTGTCTGTGATGAGCCTCGCCTTCAGAAACCACTTAGGTCGCAAAGTTATGTTTTCATGGGACGATACAATCACCTTTCGTGGTGTAGGAGGCGAGTGGCTTAATCCTCTTTGTGTATGTGTTGTCAGTGTTTCATTGGCTGGAAAAGTATTTGTATCGGAATTTCTGGTTCTATCTCGTTGTTCGCACGATGTCATTCTTGGTATCGATTTCCTGGAGCAATGCGGTGCTTCCGTTGACTGTGGTAGTGGGGAAATATCACTAAACAATTTGTTTATACCGTCGCTTTCCGAAGAAGACTACCGTGGCGAAGACAGGAACACACTTAGTGTGATTGATGAAGTGATAGCACCATCTTGGTGCCTGACAACCATTCGAGTCTCTTCTACAGCGGTTGAAGATGCTTTTGTTGACCTCGTAGTGAGGCCTCTACGCAAGAACTGTTTTAAGAAGGACATACTTGTGCCTTGTTCTGTTGTGTACATGACAAAAGGAGTAGCAACATTGTGGGCGCTGAACTGTTCTGCCACGCCGGTTGTGCTTCCTCGTGGGATGAAGATGGCTCTCTTTGATGAAGCCTCATGCAACTCGATAGCAGCAATAGCTACGTACCTCCCCATCTCTTCCTCTGCTTGTGATATTCACCATAATGAAGATCTAACGCTCGCTATGATCAGCAAGACTCTCATTACGACGGAACGGCAAGCGCTGGTGCAGGTCCTTTCCCGGCATGTTGCTGCTTTCGGCTTCAAACATAGAGATGCACCCCTTCAGTTACCCTCGTCCCGCGCTCGTCACAGAATAGACACTGGCTCTGCACACCCAATCCGCCAAAAGCCCTACCGAGTGTCATCCTCTGAGCACAAAGTTATCGCCGAACAAGTAAAGGACATGCTGAACAAAGGGGTCGTGCAACAGTCGTCCAGCCCGTGGGCAGCCCCGGTCATTCTTGTCAGGAAAAAGGATGGTTCCTGGAGATGCTGCGTAGATTACAGGCGTCTACCCTTACCGCGGATTGATGACATCATAGATTGCTTGCATGCCGCTTCCTATTTTTCAACGCTTGATTTGCGGTCAGGTTATTGGCAAATACCTATGGAACCTGGTGACAAAGAAAAGGCTGCTTTCGTTACTCCGGATGGCTTATTTGAATTTAATGTCACGCCTTTTGGCCTTTGTAATGCTCCAGCCACCTTTGAAAGATTTATGGACACAGTATTACGTGGTCTAAAATGGGAGATATGCATGTGCTACCTTGACCATGTTGTGATCTTTGGTCGTACGTTTGAGGAACATAACAACCGTCTCAGTCTTGTTCTCGACTGCATCGAAAAAGCTGGGCTGGTTCTGAATTCCAAAAAATGTCGCTTTGGCGAACGTCAAACTCTCGTGCCGGGGCACCTGGTCGACAAAGATGGCGTCAGACCCGATCCTCGCAAGATAGAAGCAGTGAGCTCTTTTAAATCACCGCAGTCCGCACGAGAAATTCGCTCATTTGTTGGCCTATGCTCATATATTCGTCGTTTTGTTCCACGATTTGCGGAGATCGTGTATCCGTTGACAAACGCCTTGCGACAGGATGCAACCTTCAACTGGACACCAGAGTGTGACGCCGCATTCTCACAACTTAAGTTTGCACTAACGTCAGCACCACTGTTGCGTCACTTCGATCCATCTTACCCGACTGAGATCCACACGGACGCTAGTGGTATCGGTGTAGGTGCGGTGCTTTTACAACGTCACAATGGCGCAGAGCATGTTGTGGCATATGCCAGCCGTTGCCTGAGCAAATCAGAACGCAATTACACAGTTACGGAACAGGAATGTCTGGCAGCTGTTTTCGCCGTACAGAAGTTTCGTTGTTATCTTTACGGGAGGCCATTTAAGATAATTACCGATCACCATTCGTTATGCTGGCTGGTCGGTTTGCGTGACCCCTCTGGCCGCCTTGCACGTTGGGCGCTGCGACTTCAGGAATACGACTTTACGGTGTCGTACAAGAGTGGCCGTCGTCACGCTGACGCAGACTGCCTCTCCCGGATTCCTCTTGCGACTACTGACTGCGATGCTGAGAATTTTGACGACTGCCTTGCTGCTGTTACAAGCACGTTCCCCAACGCGGCTGATTTCCAGAAAGAACAACGCAACGATCTCAACTTGGATCCTCTTTTTGCCGCCGCACGTGCCTCCCAACACAGCGGTCGCTTTACTATCCGAGACAAGTTACTCTATAAAACTAACTACTCCAGACCTGGAGCACGTTTTCTTCTAGTTGTCCCCGAGAGCCTTTGCTCCGATAATCTACGTGCCATGCATGACGATGAGACGTCCGGTCACTTCGGCTTCATACGAACGCTGAACCGCACGCAGGAACACTTTTACTGGCCCAAGATGTACGAAACGACAAAGCGTTACGTCGCTAGCTGCGAGACGTGCCAACGTCACAAGCGCCCGGCCACCGCTACACAGGGTCCCCTTCACCCGTTAACACCACTCAGCACACCTTTTGAACAAGTAGGAATTGACATTATGGGTCCATTTCCGTTATCTAACAATAAGAAGCGTGGGATAATCGTCTGCGTAGATCATCTTACGCGGTATGCCGAAACCGCAGCTATTCCCTCTTTTACCGCTGCATCCGTGGCGGACTTCTTGCTTCACTCCGTGGTCCTTCGCCATGGCCCACCGCGTGTTATTATCAGCGACCGTGGCCGCCAGTTCACTGCCGATGCCGTTGAAGAATTACTACGCATGTGCACAACACAGTTCCGTCATTCCACACCGTATCACCCGCAGACGAATGGCCTCGTTGAACGGACAAACAGAACGCTGATCAACATGCTTGCCATGTACGTTTCTTCTAATCACAAGAACTGCGATGAAGTGCTGCCTTTTATCTCGTACGCGTACAACACGGCAAAACATGAAACAACGAACTTCTGCCAATTTTATCTGTTGTACGCCAGGTTGCCACCAAGCCCTCTAGACACTTTCTTACCCTTCATTCTACACAATGACGACTCTGTATCAAACACCCTGTGCCTCGCGGAAGAAGCCCGTCGAATCGCTCGTCTTCGTACTCTGGCCTCTCAACGTCGTTCGAAGGAACGATACGATGACCGTCACGGACCGTTTTTATTCGAAAAAGGTGACTTGGTGTTACTTTGGACACCGCAACGCAAGCGTGGATTGTGTCAAAAGCTTCTGTCACGATATTCAGGCCCATTTGTAGTTTTGGAGCGTCTAAGCCAGCTCACTTACGTAATAGCTCGTCTTTTGACCAATGGTTGACGATCGAGCAGAACGCAGCTCACTCACGTTGCTCGCCTGAAACCTTTCTACCCTCCTTGTGCATCATAACTCGCCCTACGGGCTTGGTCTGCTTGCGGGGAAATGTAACATACTAGAAAAAGGTAGAGAAGAGAAGCAGAGGAAGACGAAGAGTCTTGGCACGACCGCAGTGTGCTGCTGCAAACGACCATCGTTCACCTCCTGTAAATAAAACCATCTTATCACAGCTCGCTGTTACAATATGTATTTATCTGTTATCTTCAGCGTGACTTCCTGTATCCTAAGCTCACAACCTTCATTATTGTTAAACATCATGACTGCTGATTGTTCTTTACTGAATCCGAAACCTACATCCTCATTACCGCAGATGTCCTTCAATCTCTGCAAATCTTCCTTGTTGTCGGCCATTAGCCCTATATCGCCTGATCATTGAGCTTTGCTTGTTTGACGAAAGAGAGGTTGAAGCCAAGTCTACTTCCCTCTAATTTGGTCTCTAAGCCTTGTAGGTAGGTCATGAATAACAAGGGTGACAAAGGACACCCTTCCGTAAGCCCCCGTATCACCTCTGTGGGCCTGGATACCTGTTTTGCCCACTTTATAACTACCTTGTTACTTTTTTAGATTTCCTTTAAAAGATTATTGACTCTATCTTTCACACCTAGTGCGTCCAGTATTCCCCACAAGTCCTCTTGAACCACGCTATCGTACGCTCCCTTGATATCCAAAAATGCTAGCCACAGGGACCTTAGCTCCTTCTCTGCTAATTCGATGCACTGCATCAGTGAGAAAAGATTGTCTTCCAACCTCGTGTGTTTCCGAAACCCATTCTGCAGTTCTCTCAGCCCCCCTCATCCTCTATCCATGCCTGCAGTCTTTCCTTTATAATCTGCATCGCCAACTGATGTCACTGTTATAGGACGGTTGTTGCATGTGTCAGCTTCGTCCCCCTTTCCTTTATAGATCTTGCTCATCCTGCTAAGCTTCCATCTATCTCCATCGATTATTGTTCTGCCTGCTGCCTCTCTCAAAGTCTGTTTAGACTTCGAACCCAATGTCTTTATCAACATAATTGGAATGCCATCTGGGTCTGTTGATCTACTACTTGGAACACTCTTCTCAGCCTTTTCCCGGATGGCGACTTGCGATGTTGACTTGCGCGCCGCACCGCGGCGAAATGAAATGTCAGCACGCCTTCTTTCTAGGCGCGGCCGCGAGTTTACAAAGGCGAGTGGATAGACCTCCCCCCCCCCCCCTCAGTGCACTGCGCCAGGTCCTCTTAAGAGACGATAGTTATTGCGTGAGAACGAAACCACGACACAGAGACAAAAAGGACACGAAGGACATGAGCGCTATCTCTGTGTCGTCGTTTTTTTTCACGCGCTATAACTATCGTCATGCCGAACCCACTAACCCAAGCTGCCACACTTCTAAGCTCTTACTAGGGTCTCACAATCGATAGGAGGCTGAGCGAGGCAGGTCGTGCAAGGTCGAACAGGTCCGTTGGTGCAGAAGCAGCGCGCAACAAGAGATAAGTTTTCCTTTATTTCTTTGTGTTTGTGAACACCATTGTTATTTTTTCTCTCCAAATCAATAACTTGTTTTGCGAGTACCGGTACTGTAGGTGCGGGACACGGGCAACGTTGCAGTGACGTTGACCACGTAAACGGGGTAGGCGGCTGTTTTGAAGAAGTTCGGGGTGCCAGGTTAGTTATTAAACAGCTAGAGCCGAACACGTATGGGACCTAGTGAGAGTCTACTGGCGAAATTGAACACGTGTGTGTGCGGGCTAGGCGGCAGCTTCAAACAGTTGTTGAGGTAGGAGAGTTAGCGGAGGTGGCTGAATAACGGGATTAGGGTTCAGCTTAGGGCTGTTGGGCGCTTTGTCCGATGGTCGGGCGGGCGATGGCTAAGGAGGCTAGGAAAACGACGGGTGAGAGTGAGCTGGTGCAGTGCGAAGAATGCAAGCGCTGATGCTACTTGGACGAGACAGAATTCTCGAGTTTGGCCGACGCGCAGAAGGCGAGCTTCATGTGCAGGTTGTGCGAGGCACTGAAAGCGGCCGTGCAGCGCATGGAGTCTAGCATCAATGGGCTTCAGGGGGAGCTCAAGGCGGAACGGGAGCAGAGGATATAACTACAAAAACAGCTCGGAGCGTCGCGTGAGCGGCAGGAGGCTACAGCCAGCCTATTAGAGCAAATGTATGGTGACCTTCGAAAAGAAAGGGACTGGCGGACCGAGCTCGAGCAGCGGGTAATGGAGCTCATGGCGCTTTGCCCCGGCCCCAAGTGGTGTGAGACGGAAGGCGTGGGTAGTGGAGAAGGTGGCAGGCGTGAAGGAAGAGGCGAGAAGGGAGGTCAGGGGGCCGCAGTGTCTGACGACAGCACGGAGGCTCCGAGAATATAAAGCTCAGTGGCGTGGCATTCTTCGAGCAGGGCAGAAACACAGAGCAGACGGCAGAGAGAGAAACAGGTGAAGCAAACAGGAGCGCCATTACAAACAGGAAGCCAGCGATTGGAGCGTAGAAGGGTCCTAGTGGTAAAGGACTCTAACGTGGCCAGGGTTAAGGATTGCGTCCTCAAGACAGTGAAGGAAGATGGCAGAGTAAGGTGGAGGCACAGTCAGGGCAGTGCATGGCGAATGCACTGGCCAACGCTCAAGAGGTTGCAGAGAACAGCATAGAGGGCGAAAATATCATTATTCACGCTGGGCTCAATGATGGGCTGAAGGGCAAGGATCAAAACCTTCAGAGACATTTAGAAGATGGGATGCTTGAGCTCCGAGAAGCCTCTGGGAGTGTGCATGTGACCCTATGCACAGCCCCAGAGGTCTTGGGGCCGTCTCGTGGGATTGAAAGGGGGGTAGTAGAGGCCAAAAGTGTGATCAAGGGTATAGGATTGAATTGAATTTTATTCATCAAGCGTGAACATGGAAAAGTGCATGGGTACAGATTCACTGGGAGGTCCCAAGGTAAGAACCGCAGGCGGGACCTCCCATGATGGAAAAAAAGGTAATCATCAAGCAACACTGAAATACATTGTCAGCAAATAAACACAGCATAACAAAGTGCCGGCAACTCAGATAAAGCGTAATGGAAGTTAACCAAGACGTGTACGAGCCCGGCACTCGCCCTTTTGCAAAGGATGGCATTCACTACAATGGTGCGAGGGGCAGGAGGGTCGGTAATAGAATGGGTCGTCAAGGCACAGCTTTTTTAGGGGGACCCAGAGCCCTGAGGCCAACAGTGTAGCAAAAAGCGGTTCTAAAGGGGCACAAATATTCAAGCCACATGGAGTCTGTGGGAGAAGAAATCGACGTAAGCACAAGGGCCGAGCTAAGTCAGACGTAGGCTATATTAACATGCAGGGTGGCAGAAATAGGTTAAAGTGGGAAGAGATAGCAGAGCAGTTGAGGCAGGAGAAGCTGATGGTATAAGGGGTTGTGGAGACACATCTTCGGGACATGGAGCAACCACCTTCCAATACGGACTACGTATGCGAATATTGCAATAGAGCAGAAGGCAGCACACAGGGGGGTGGAATTCGTGGATTCATGCATAAGAGCATGGGTTGGCAAAGAGTCAAGCAGGGATGCATCGAACATTTATGGTTAAGAGGGAAGTAGCTAGGCAGAAGCACTCCTTGGTTTGGTGTACTTGTAGACGGGAGGAAAAGCCAGAGAGGAAAACCAGGCAACGATAGAGTATATATCAAAGGACATTGAGGAAATAGGAAGAGAGTGCGAGATAATTATACTAGGAGATATGAACGCGCACATAGAAATATAGATGGGGATACTGACTCAACAGGCCAAATAATCATGGATATATGTGGAAGGCAAAATTTGATCATTTGCAACAGTTCTGAGAACTGAGAAGGGCAAATAACATGGGAGGTAGGAAGGCTGCAGTCAAGATAGATTACGCGCTGATGTCACATAGGATGTATAATAAGCTCAGGGGAATGCACATAGATGAAGGTGGCTCCAGAAGTCTGGGTAGTGATCACAAACGTACCAAGCTAAGTTTTGGAACAGCAACTAAAGTGGGTAGGAGAACAGATGAGCAACTGCAGGGAAATTTTCATTCAGAAACGCAAATAGAAATTGCTACTCAAGAAATTGAGGAAGTAATCACTGAGGATAATAAAACATAGTGGACATACACAAATATAGTAAGGCTGTTTGAGCTAGAGCTTGCTAAGGCACGTGACAAGTCACCCCGGAAAAGAAGACACAAGCCCACGAGTTGGCGGGATGAGGAAGTTAAAAGAGCCATAGCAAACTGTCAGGTAGCCTCTAGGGAACACAGACATTCTACGCAGCGGGGTGAACCGACAGATGATGTTGAAAGAAAATGGGACATCTTTCTAAGTTCTAGAAGGGAGGCATCCCTCCTGATCAATGAAACGATTAGAAGAAAGGGTGCTCAGTGTCTGGCAAAATCACACAAAAAGGTTAGAAAGGCAGCTGCGAAATTTTGGAACCAACTAAACTCCCTAAGAAATAAAACAAGCCTAGAGTGGAGGTTTATGACTACAGCTGAATGTGCTAGGCTAGAAGGGGATGAAGCGATTGAATATATAAGAGCAAATGTCACAGAAAAATTTCATCAAAGAAGTGAATAATGCACCACAATAGACAAGGATGTATTAAGAGATGCAATGGCTCCATATTCATGAGAGTGAGAAAGGGCTGAGAAGATGGTTCCAAGTAGCACATCAACAAGCCCAAATGGCATTGCAAATATACTGATAAAGACATTGGGTCCGAATTTTAACAGACTTTGAGAGAGGCAATGAGCAGAACAGTAATTGACGGTGAGTCCCCGATGGATGGAAACTTTGCAGGATGGGCATGATCTATAAAGGAAAGGGGAACAAAGCTGACATAAGTAACTCCCGTCCCATAACAGTGACATCAGTGGTCTACAAGATGACGATGCAGATTACAAAGAAAAGACTGCAGGCATGGATAGAGGAGGGGGTGCTGGGAGAACTGCAGAATGGGTTTCGGAAACAAAGGAGGTTCAGTTCAGTTCAGTTCAGTTCAGTTTATTCAATCATTCAAAATACAAAATTCGTAGAGTGTAGTATGCAGACGAGGGTCCCAAAGTCAAGCGACTGCAGGGGGATTATTGACAATCTGTTCTCACTGACACAGCGCATTGAAATAGAAGAAAAGGAACTCAGGCCCCTGTGGCTAGCATTTTCGGATATCAAGGGAGCGTACGATAGCGCGGTCCAAGAGGAATTGTGGGGAATACTGGACACCCTAGGCGTGGCACTAATTTTTTAAAGAATATCTATAAAAGTACCAAGGTAGTTATAAAGTGTGAAAAACAGGTATCTAAGCCCTCAGATGTGAAACGGGGACTTAGGCAGGGGTGTCCTCTGTCACCCTTGTTATTCATGACGTACCTACAAGGATTAGAGGCCAAATTATAGGGAAATAGATTGGCTTCAACCTCGCGTTCATCAAACAAGGAAAACTTATTGATCAGACACTACAATCATCAATGATATAGTGCTAATAGCCAACAACAAGGAAGATTTGCAGAGATTGGTGGACATCTGCGGCAATGCGGGAGATAGGTTAGATTTCAGATTAAGTAAGGAAAAATCAGCAGTCATAATTTTTATTGATAACTAAGGTTGTGAGCTTAGGATACATGAAGTCATGCTAGAGATAACAGATAAATACAAATATCTGGGCGCATAGATAACCAGTGGGACGGAGTACCAGAGGAAACACGAAATATACGTGACGACTAAAGGTAACAGGAATGCAGCAGTGATGAAAAATAGGGCACTGTACATTGCGTATGATGTTGTGAGAAGAATATGGAAAGGAGTCATGGTTCCTGGACTAACGTTCGGCAATGCGGTCTTGTGCATGAGATCAGAAGTTCAAGCAAGATTAGAAATTAGGCAACGTGGAACAGCTATGCTTGCTTTAGGAGCTCACGGGAATACATCAAATCGGGGAGTACAAACTAATATGCAGTGAACATCATTTGTGGGCAGGGAAGCTAGCAACAAGATAAAATTTGAAAAGCTATTGAGAGAAATGGAGGGGGAGCGTTGGGCTAGGAAGCTTTCCAGCTACTTGTACATGAAGAATGTCGATACAAATTGCAGGAAGCGAACCAGAAAATTGACTGGTAAATACTTAGAAAACAGCAGGTGGCCAAACCAAAAAGAACTATCGGATAGAAGGAAGTGAAGGAAATGGAGACCTACATGTAGAGAATCGGCATGATTAAGAAGTCTGCACTAGAGATCTATCAAGCTTTTAAGCAGGAAACTGCCAAGGAAAGGATCTATGATAATACTCGGGGTAGTTCTCTACTGTTTGAGACCAGGACGGGAGTATTGCGAACCAAGTCATATCGGACAAAATACGTAGGGGTAGACGGTATGCAGTGCATGTGGAGAGGAGGAGGGATATGCCGA
>NW_023612733.1:0-61927 GCF_013339725.1 Rhipicephalus microplus | reverse complement strand
GACCACCCCTTCATAATGTCTTCCTCTTCTTATCTTCTCCGGTTGTCTTTTCTTTTTTGGTTTTGCCAGAGCCAATCCCCTTTGCCGTTAGAGACGGGAAAGGTACTCGCTATTCGCTTTCACGTGTAAGCTGATGAATTTTCACAAGCGATAAGGGAAAGTTGAGATAGAGAAGAGGGTAAGTTACCTGGTCCGTCTACCACCCTGACTTGAGAAGGAGAAAGGGCGTTATGAGGGAATAAATGGAAGATTTGATGAAGCCCTACAGATTATAACTGACACTGTCTAATTAACATGCACATAATCAATATGCAGTCCAATGGCGCCTCAATCCGGCATGGTATGGTTATTGCATGGTGAGAAAAACTTTGAGGGCCTGGCTTTCTCCAATTTAATACACCAACACGTTTATACCGGCTGGCGCTGAAGTATTTGTCAATAAGGCCTTCGAAGTAATCATTTACGGCCGTAATATTCAACGCTGTGGACTGTACGATGTGATCTGAAGCACGTGTCGGCGTTGAATCTGCTTGGCCTCATCACAAGCCTCTGTATTTAAGGTTTGTACGGTGAAGCCTAAAGACTCTAGAAACCCCTGGAGTTGCATCAAGCGTTGACAGTTTCCCTTCTGTGGAAATATAGCCAAGTAATTCTTCTCGATAAACGATTAAAGAAAGGTAGTGTTTTGGCATTGGAGATGTCCCTGACCAACTATGCATTTGGCGGATTTGTTCCTGTATAAGACGGTGTAATAGAACTGAATGTAGGATTTGAGAGGGCGATTGTAGATATGGCACCTTTTTTCAATAGTCATGCGTACATGTTTTTCAACAGTAAGTATAACTGACTATCTGTTGAAACCCCGTAGCCTTCTCAACAGCCCTTATCGCTGTGAAAAGTAGAACTTTTTGCTGTATATAAAAGAAAATCCGCGTTTCGTTGGCCTCTTTGTACCTCTGTCATTCTTTTTTTTTCTTTGAACAAAGTGTATAGCATGGGAGTGCGAAGTCAGAGCCTCTAATTCCCGTTTCAAAAGCGTCCACTTTTGATCAGTATGTTGAATTGTATGCCGGCTGAATATTATTAACACTATATATAAAATTTGAGTTTTTCCGCACCATTTCAAAACTAAGCATCCATGTGCAATTGGCCGCGAATTTGTTCAGTCACTCACTATTAGAATGAGCAATTATACACCCCTTTATTGAGCTTTATGGTTACGTAAATGTTAGGGTACTTTAGCTATGCAAACGTGATGCTAAAGATACACTCTTTTGGGCAACGTGATGGAACTGAAATGGTTTATGCGAGTTCAATGTTAACGAAGCAGATTCAATATTGTTGCAACTGACCACCACGCTCAGCTCCTTCGATTAACAATTTTTGAGTTTCTACCTTTGGTTGGGACATGGGTAAAGAGTCACAGTCGCAAAGCATTGTGGGACCATCTACGGGGTGCGGACGTTGAATGAGGTAGGGGCAGTTCAGTAGCCACCATCATCAATATTTTGATAGCTCGTAGCATGGCAATCAACCTTCTATATGCTAGTAAAGGCAACGGTCAGCATAAGCAAAATAGAAAATAAACTGAGAAAGTCACGTTTTAATGAGGGTGTCTCTCAAAAGTCATTGCTTAAGCGCGTGCTTGCGTATACGTGTGCGCGAAACATCCACAAAGGATTAAGCACGCACCAAATGGAAGGAACGGTATATGTGAACAATCTATCAGACTACTATTATTAATTTCAAGCCTAACTACGTGTCTTGCTCGCTAAAGGCTTCAAGCTAATTGGTAGACCAGTCGAAGACAATGCGAGCGCTCGAAGCAGAGGGAGCCTCCGGTTTTTGGGGCACTGCGGGTGCTCGCATCGCTTGCCTCGGGCACCCCCTTCAGTCAGCGGCGGCGGTGCTTCCTCTGCCGGCAGCTTCTAGCGTTGTCGGGCAACCTTAGAAGGTGCCTCGCGTGGAATGTGCACGCTCGCTGGCGTGTCCCGCAGAATCCTAAGAGCGAGATAGTGGACCTTCGCGGGTTCGACGATCTCTCGGCGACGCTGGGAACGTGACTCCAACGTCGGAAATAAATGTACTCTGGATGGACCCCCCGGGCTGTTTTTGTGGGGCCAGCGAGAGATGACGACGCCGTTATTGGGTCTCACGAGCCGCCATGGTGCTGGCCAGTTTGTAAGACGGAGGCCCTCTGTGAGTAGATTTATCCCCCGACTCAGGGAGAGAGCGCGCGCTAGCGCTTATGTGACATTCTCGTGGCCGCACTAAACATTACAGGCTGCCCGGCCTACCCTACTTTCTCTTTAGCTCTCTCGCTCACGATAACGGCTTTTCGACAGAGAAACCAACCTACAGCGATCCTCCATTCACGCTCCGGGGTCAGCTTCTTCGGACGCGGGCGGCTTTCAGGCGGTGAGAGGAATCTTCACGAAAACCTACATGCCTTTATTGCAGTGCATGCTGAGGTTTCACTTCCAAGGTGCGTTCAGCGACGGCCTGGAGCCGGTTTTTGAAGCAGCCGTCAGCATTTTATGGCTCGCGTGTTCCGAATGTTGAACGCCAACACTCTGTTATTTCCTCCCATATGCAGCGCTTTTCGGATATGTCGGGATCTTGACGTGCCTCGATGTGTTCGCGATGCGCTCATTCATAACTGGCCACCGTATAGCGGCATTAGTGGTGACGCAATGTTGGTGATTCTTTATGCACTTCTCAGGATGAGAAGATACAACGGAATTTCATTAGAGAATACAAATGATACATTAAAGAACACAACAACACAGAGGGCGAGGGACCTGCAGACGTCGTCGTCCTTGTTGTTTTTTGTTGTCGTTGTCCTTCTTATTGTAGTCGTTGTTGCTGCTGCTGCTGTACTCTGATACCACTGCATTAGTTAATCTTCCACACGTCTCAAGAAATGTAGTTCTCGCATGCTCATATAGTATTACATTTATGCGTTTGTCACACCTGTCCGTTTATTAGGGAGGCGATCGCCGGGCTAATTCCACGAGCCGAAGTATCGGCTCCCGAACCGCACCACGAAAGCGTGGACAATTTAGAATGTGGTCCTTATTGGTGCGCCAGCGGACGCCGGCTGTGGCCCAAAGAACAAGACCAGAGCCGAGAGTTGATAAACAAACAAATTATATTTTCAATAATGGCAGATCGAAAATAATACACAAAAATGCACACTCCACAATAGTTACATACAATACGTCACCAATCAGACACGTACTACACAGTACAATCAGCCACACTCAAAACACTGACACAGACAACAATACGCACTACAATGCAGTCGCATGCATTGAACAACCAAGACACTTAAGGACTACAGAGATAGAAAACCTATCAGTCCAAAGTCCTTGGAACAAAAGTCTGAATGATACTCTTCCGAGAATCACTCACTCAAAGTCCAGCGTTGTTTGTCGTTCCGTAGTTCTCGAAGTTTCTCTTCCAGGCAACCTCGCGTCCTCAAATGGCCACTCTCCAAGCTTCAAACTTCTTCGCCGGAAATCCGTCGGCTTCACACACGCAGCTGTTGCCCGCGTCTTCGCTCGATAGCGGTGAAACCCACGCTCTTGCCTGTAGCTCGAGCCGTCCCTACGGACCAAAAACTTCGCCGACTACACGGCGGAATCTCTACGCACTCTGGCGCTCACTTCCGTCTCCTCCTGTTCCGTCACTACGGGCAGAACCTTCGCCGACTCCACGGCGGAATCCCTACGCGCTCTGGCGTTAACTTCCGTCACCTCCTGTTCTGTCACTACGGGCAGAACCTTCGCCGACTACACGGCGGAATTCCTACGCGCTCTGGCGTTAACTTCCGTCACCTCCTGTTCTGTCGTCTCGGCTGCTCGGTTAAATACCTTGCGCGCGACTTTCCAGATGTTTCTCGTCATTTCGTCGGCGCGATACGCAGCGAAGGCTGGGGAGAGGCACGAGACGGTTCGACTGCCCTCTCCGGAGGATGATTCACTCGGTCTGACCCCGCCTCCTTCGTTCGAGAAAATCGCGGCCTTGCTGGGCCGCCGATGTGGGTGAGGAGGATCGTCTGCGAAGCCGTGCTTCTGCGGGGAGAGCGCGCGCCCGGAGCCCTGGATGTTTGCTTTCCCCTTTTTTTTTTTTACCTCGCGGCGTTTCTGCCGCCCGTTGTCGCAAGGATTTGGCGGCGCGCTCTTTTTTAGCGCCGTTCTGTGACACTGCCCCCACTTTAAGAATATTATCTCATAATATTCAAAACCACAAACGAGCGCGAACAGTCACCACACATTCTCACAGACTGTAACACAATCCGTCGCTCATGACACTTCACATTCACAATATCACTCCATACAATCGTACATTGTAGTTCAATTCCACAACACATGAAATATAGCCACAGGTACATGCCTACAACACTTCATCACACATTCTAAACAATACAAACGTACAAAGTTCTGTCTATCTAACAATTATACAACACTATACATCACACCATCGCACAGAACACTGACTCACTCGACATACACTTGAGACAAAGGATAACAAGAACATTAACACAACATATGTCACTCAGCACTGCCAACCACATTCTGCTTTGACCTCAGCACTTATCCTGCGTACTTCGAGTGGCGCTTGCGCCCTTTCTTGCGGTGCTCGCTCGATCTCTTCTTGTGTGTCCTTGTTCCTTTTCGGCGAGACCTTTCCAACGACGATATCTGAGGCGTCGTCTCAGCCATCGTTGTCTCTTCCGACACCGTTAACGCGTCATTACATTCGACGGGTCCTGTCTGTTTATTTACCCGCTTGATCTGCCTCTACTTTTTGCCCGGCTGGCCAACTCCGTCTCCTTTACACTGTCGGTCGGTTGAGGTCGTGCCGACGTAAGTCGGTTGCTCGGCCCGTGAACTTCTTCGACACGATCGTCTTCTCCTTCGCTGTCAGTCATCTGAGCACTCTGTTTACTAATATACGCTGGAGCCATCCTACGCTGCGTCACACGTCTCTCATGGCCCCAGTAAGCACAAGACATGTTAAATAGGGGGCGCAGTCATATGGGCCTTTAGGGGGCGAAGGGTGTGTAGTCAGGCAGATGGTTATGAAGACTGGGGGCAAATAAATGAAAATATTAAACGAATCCAATCATAAAGACAGCACTGGCATAATAGAACACTTATCGTGACATAGATAATCACGGACTGAAGGTGATGCCCTTTGAAATTCCTGCCTATCATTTCCTGTGTACAGCGCTGCTTATTGCAGAGAAACTACACCGAAGGTTCTATAGCTAGCACTTGTCACAGCATCTGATTAGGAGCGTAGGTAAACAAATTGTCATTGTCCTAACTCACAAATGGGACCGCGAACACTCGGTATGAATTGCTCGTATAGAACCGTGTTTTGAAATATAGTGAACCGAATTATAATGGGCGTCACGAGAATAAGCTGCTCACTAAAATTAACGTGATGACTCAGGCTGTTAGGGTTCTGGTTAAGAAAAGAAAGACCAGCCCGACTGGGCAAATTTTAGCAATAACATCTGACAGCCTAAAGGCCATGCAAAACTTTTCTAAGTAGCCATGCGATGGATTTTCTAAGGGAGCTTATTGCCTCATGAATTCACCACCGCAAAAATTTTCAGAATTCGTCTAACACGAACAGAGTTATAAAAGATTGTCACACGCTGCAATTGCATTCTCTGTTCTCTCGTCCGACAACAGCACTGGAAGTTAAGCATACAGGGATGACACAGAGGAAGAAGATACGTCACGCGTCTTTTTGTTTTCTTCGAATGCGCGGCTTTTCAGTGTGATCGAGTGCACACGCGTGGACGAGTCACGGCCCCACGCGGCGGCCCCAGTGACGACCGAGCGCGCCATGCTCAAATCCGCCAATGGTTGATACTAGGCATGGGACCTAGCGATTTTGAGTATGTAGGGACATTTGTCGAGAGAAGAGAAAGTGAATTTAAGCTAACCGAGAATTTTCTGTGGATTCAAGGCCATGTGCCAAGCAATAATATTTGAGAAGCAACTTCTCAGGAGCCGCCACTACCGATCAGCAGCGCTTTCTGACCATGCTCAAAAAGTGTTGCGGGGCCCCTTTAAGCAACGAAACGGTGTACCTAACTACATTGAGCAGTATAAGTTGTTACGTACTGTGGAATTATCGTAAGCGTAAGTTGTTGATAGTTTAAGCATCCTGATTCAGTGCCACTGACCACTTTGAGGTGTCAAACTTTCAGTGTAATCTCTGTCTACCAAAATGTAGTAATGCGAGTATATTGCCTGGTTTCTCATAAAAATTATCTAAGGTGCCATGCCAGCCACCACTTTGGAATCGCATCAAACTGGGATCTGACACGTGGCATATCTCCATGAATTTCACGATTTACTTAAGAAACGCGATTGATCCCCCTATATAAGAATCGGTATAACACGAAAGTAAAATGTGTCCTTAGAAAGGTAACTGAGGCGGTTATTGTGCATTGTTTAAGCAACAGAAACTAATTGAAAAGTCAGGTTAGGAATGGCAAGCAGCTCAAAACTTGCAGCGCACACCTCAAGCAGAAAGCACGCACGAAATTAGTATGCACAGGAGAAGCTCGAACTAACATCTGTCACAGCTGGACACTTAAAGCGCGTTGTTCAAACTGAAGGAAAGACGCACGAAACGAGCGCACAAGTAGGCTAAGGACAAGCGCGAACTAGTGTCACAACTCTTCCTGCGTCGTGTGTCAGCAGCGTGCTCCTTTTATAAACGCGGCCGCGGCAGCGTGCGAAGTGACCTTTGCCCTCTCCTGAATAACGAGTCTGACAAGCGCGCGAGCAGGAGAGACCACGCTCCGTGGAGGCTGCGCTTCGTTGCTTCGTGGAGGCGACGACACTTAGAGGGCGCCCAATGCGAGCCCATCGTGCCAACTCGCCACTGATAATGAAGCGCGCTAAAGTTTCGAAGCTCTGAAGACAGCCAAACGGTGCATGGTGGTATGTAAATGGCTTGCCATGATCAATCCAGACAGGGTAAGTTTATGGCGTAGTGGCTAGCGCCAGCGCGCTGAGAATTCGAGAGGCTGCTGGTAGCCTTCTTGTATTTTTTTTTTTGCAATTGCTCTAATGTAGATCTTCAACGTCACTTTCGTGACGAAAGTACGGCTGGTGGAGCCGTCGTAGAGCCCGACATAAATATAAAAGAAGGTTAGCAAGGTGATCATTTGTTATTAGCATAGGTCGGCAAAACTTATGGAGCTCACTGAATTTCACTCATGAAATACACTTAGAGCGTTCGAATCATTGGGACTCAGATACAGGAACTTTTTTTACTGGGACCGGACCCATTCGGACTCACCCTCACGAAAGCTTTCTTCAAACGACTCACAAAAACATTACTCACCTTGACTCGCTCAGATTCAGACTCACGGCTCGATCTGAGTCGGAGTGAGTCCGAGTGAGTCAAGTCATGAGTGAGTTTGCCAACCCATGGTTATTAGATTACTTTTCTTTCTACATTTGCGCATGTGCATCTTTGAACAAAAACCATGAGCAACCGTGCTTCAAATCACCATTGTACCAAGATAATACAGTGAAACAAACGGCGATCAAACTCAAGGCATGATGACGCCTAAAAACTCTCACAGAGAGAACAAAAAAGTAAGACACATTCCACGGACATCAAAGAAGGACGGTTTCTGTTCGCCGGAACGAACCAGAATACGCCTACTTGCCGGGCACTCCTTCGTAATAGCCGAACAAGGAGATAGGGCGGCGTCCCTCTGCTCCTAGGTTCAATGCTCAACAGGTGACGTCATCCCCCAAAGAAGCCTTTCAAAGCGCACCCACGCCCCGAACGCTACACGTGCGTCGAAGGAGAAGGTGGGTGATAGCGGACATTGGGCAACGTTAATAAGTAGGCGAGTGCAGAGGAACAGCTGGCCCTGGCTCTAATCAAAGGAATGAAGCTCCGCGCACGTGCCACGTCTTTTCGCAGCACTCCCGCTTCTCGGCCCCGTGGCCGCACCGTAACTTCTCGCCCGCACGCTCGCGTTTAGCGGTATTTGAGGCGTTGGAAGGGGGGAGGGAGGCAATGCTGGCTGCCCGCACACGTGTAGTACAGGAAGCAGCATCAGCGAACGCATTTTCGGAGCTCCTCGCCCAATCAAGCGGCGGACTTCATGTGATAGTTTGCAGAGGGAGCCTCCGGTTTTTGGGCATCTGCGGGTGCTCGCGTTGCTTGCCTCGGGCACCCCCTCCAGTCAGCGGCGGCGGTGCCTCCTCAGCGGCAGCTTCTAGCGTTGTCGGGCAACCTGAGAAGGTGCCTCGCGTGGAATGTGCACGCTCGCCGGCTTGTCCCGCAGAATCCTAAGAGCGAGATAGTGGACCCTCGCGGGTTCGACGATCTCTCGGCGACGCTGGGAACGTGACTCTAACTTCAGAAATAAATGCACTCCGGATGGACCCCCCGGGCTGTTTTTGCGGGGCCAGCGAGAGAAGATGACGCCGTTATTGGGTCTCACGAGCCGCCATGGTGCTGGCCAGTTTGTAAGACGGAGGCCCTCCGTGAGTGATTTATCCCCCGACTCGGGGAGAGAGCGCGCGCTAGCGGCTTATGTGACATTCTCGTGGCCGCACTAAACATTACAGGCTGCCCGGCCTACCCTACTCTCTCTTCTTTAGCTCCCTCGCTCACGATAACGGCTGTTCGACAGAGAAACCAACCCACAGCGATCCTCCATTCACGCTCCGGGGTCAGCTTCTTCGGACGCGGGCGGCTTTCAGGCGATGAGAGGAAACTTCACGAAAACATACATGTCTTTACTGCAGCGCATGCTGAGGTTTCACTTCCAGGGTGCGTTCAGCGATGGCCTGGAGCGAGTTTTTGAAGCAGCCGTCAGCATTTTATGGCTCGCGTGTATCCGAATGTTGAACGCCAACACTCTGTTATTTCCTCCCATAGTGCAGCGCTTTTCAGGATATGTCGGGATCTTGACGTGCCTCGATGTGTTCGCGATGCGCTCATCCATAACTGGCCACCGTATAGCGGCATTAGTGGTGACGCAATGTTGGTGATTCTTTATGCACTTCTCAGAATGAGAAGATACAATGGAATTTCATTAGAGAATGCAATAGATACATTAAAGAGCACAACAACACAGTGAGGGCGAGGGACCTGCAGACGTCGTCGTCATTGTTGTTTTTTGTTGTCGTTGTCCTTCTTATTGTAGTCGTTGTTGCTGCTGCTGCTGTTCTCTGATACGACTGCATTAGTTAATCTTCCACACGTCTCAAGAAATGTAGTTCTCGCATGCTCATATAGTATTACATTTATGCGTTGCACCTATCTTCAGAGATAGAGAATTAATGGCAATAAAGGAGAGGTAGGTAAGTCAATGAGTCCAGGAGGCCAGGTTTGCTACCCTACATGTGGAAACAGGATAAGGGATATTAAAAGAAGGAGAGGAAAGAGATTGAAAGATAGCACACCACACAGCACGTGCAGTGGCACGCAGTCAGTAACAGTCCGTGAACTAGCGTAAAACGTGACATCAATGTCACAGCCACTTGTCCAAGTCTGTTTTTCTCGAAACCCTCAGTATTTCTTTGGTCACTTTCAGCTGCGTTGTCCTCTGTCGACGACATGCAATAACAGATTAAGCAGAAATTAATCTCTTATCAAGGTGCGAAATAAAGGACGCCAGTGATTTCCTTTGATCATTATAGACCATACAGTCAGACAGAATGTGGCGTAGCGTCTACTCACAACTACAGAGATTGCAGGGAGCGTTGTCGGCCATTCCAATGAGCAAGGAATGCTATTTCCTAAGTGTCACACCTAACCAGAATCGATAAAGCAGTGTGGCCTCTCTTCAGCGGAGTCCACTTGGCATATAAGGATACATCAAAAAGCTCAGGCGCTGTTGACGATTGGTATGATTGGTTTGGCTGCTCGGTGGGCACCACAGAAAGAGCGTGATCTCTTGCGCATGCCCTCGAATACTTGTGGCCGCGTCAGACATTGAAAGTGGTGTGGTATCCGCCGTGTGCTATCAAGAGCAGCCCGAGTGGCATTATCGGCGTGCTCCTTCATAGGATTATCTTCAGAAAAATACTGCGTCAATGTGCAATAGGCACATCACCACGAGGTGAAATAAACAATTGCCATAAGAATTCAAAGGCCAAACACAAAGCACCCATTCTTTAGTATTTTGTGAATACCTAGCTTTGCGGAGGTAACTAATGTACTAATCTCTTTCTTAAATTGAAGACTAAGCAATATTTGTGCGCGACAGTGAAAATTGCTGGCGGAATAAACCAGATGTGCGTTTACTGGACGCGATGATCTCATTATATTGATGACTGACTCGTAATAGGCGGCACTTATGCACAGAACACCACTTGAACATAAGCCTTGTAATTGCCACACCCGTACGCGATCTAAACAAGATCGATTGGTTGGAACAGCACGCAGCGAGCTCCAAAAACTGCTAGCGCGGTTATGTTTGCATTAAAATCACCTCGGCTATCCGTGGTATCTTCACCAGGATCTCTACTCTTTGTTTCACGTGTTATACAGCAAAGGAGCTTATACATCTAGCGACCCCTTATTTCGTAATGAGCACCGCAAACACGGGCTGCTCTTTCTCGGTTCGCCTTCGTGCAGGCCTGCCCTACAGAAAAAGTCTACAAGAAAAAACGGCTTGGAGTTACCTCTTGCTGTGTCGCATAGTCACCGTTTTCTAAAATAAAAACGTGAGATAAGATGTTTTCGGATATTTAATGACTCGCCTACGTATTCGTGGGCTTTTCGATGACGTTGTTCTTGTGTTACGGGTTAAAAGCCTGGTACTTACCAGCACTTTCAGAATCACAAAGTATCGCGCTTATGTAAACTAACTCATCCTTCCTTAGGCATTCCTAGGTTCAGTGAACAACAATTAAATGTCAGCCTCTTTTCTAATGTTACTGGCGCAGCTCCATAGCATCGACGCAGGGTCTCTTATTTTTAAAAGGTTGTTCATGATGTTTCGACCAAACTGCACACGTGAAATTAGTGAAGGAGAAAAAAATAATAACAGCGTTCTGTTGCCGAGAGATTCTGATAGCATGCGCTAGATTTAAATGAAATACTTAAGCTAGCTGTTCTACGCCATATGTTGTACATATATGCACATAGTGCTTTTGATGATTTCTCTCTTTATTCTTATCAACTTTTAATCTTTGTGTGTATCTTGTATATTATTATCATGGTGTTGCGATAGCAGGCCATAACGTAACCTAAAGTGTCTTACATTTTTTCCACAAATAATAACGCAACAGCATTTGAATAATAAGGAGATAAGACGCTAGGTAGCTAAGTTAATGCTAACAAGAAGGCATGGTTGGGCTAAGTTTAAGACGCTGACTGTACATTGCGCTTTCTCGGAGACCGATTCGCTTGTTGAGTTGTCATTTCAACGCTTAAAGGCCAATTACAGCCATTTTTTGAGGTCAGTGTATCTCAATGAAATTACTGGGTACGTTCCTTTGCACATTTCCATCATTTATGCCAAATTACAGGCTTGAGAGATGCGCTGACTATTTGCAAACTAATTCTAAGGATTGCCTCGAAAAGCTCACCTTGCTTTCCAGAATTATTGGCGACACTGTCTATGTCACGTCATGTTTGCCATGCCAGGGGAAGTGACCCAGCCGATGGTATCACTACTTTGGCCAATACAGCGTTTATTCTGCTGACCACAAGGCGACGGCGGTGGTGTTTGGCACGGCTATAGCGTGGGAAAGCTTTCTTCCTTTCTCTGCGCTGTTAGGCCGGTGCTTCGCTGGTCTGTTTTTCAGTTTTGATACTACGTGCCGGCGGGGCCAGTATACGGCTTCCGGTTCTTACCAAATAGTACGTGAAACGCAGACAGGGCACCCGGTCGGGTTTTGGTGTTGTACCTTCTTGCTTATAAGACTTATTTTCGAATTTTTCAAGCATTGCAGCTATTGAGCTCGCGACAAGAGTGTCTCGGGAGCAAAGAAATAGCATTACTTTGACATAGTTGAAATATCGCCGGAGTTGGCCTTTAGTTAGGTGGAAACTAGTTCTCGTAAAAGCTAATACAAAATTTTTAAAAACCCTCTAAGATTGAAGGAGCGCACGCAACAGAGACTCCAGTTAGTCATAATTGTCTGCTAAGTCTTACAAAGTTTTGTCGTTATTGTTTGCGATCCTTTAGCCTTACTTCAAACCACATCAACTCGACCAATGTCTACCATGTACGAAAGCCACTCACACACTTATCCGTGCTAATATTAGCAATTGTGGGGGTTTTGCGCACTAAAACCATGATAAATTTATATATGGCCCTGTAGTAGAGGAGTGCAGAAACTTCTCACTATCTACTGTTAATTAACGTACACTGACACCACATGGGCCTAAGAGATTTCGCCTTCATCGAGATGCGACCACCGCGGCCAATATCGAACCGGCGACATTGGGGTCAGCAGCCGGGCGCCGTAACCCGTATACCATGCACCTCGGCGACCAGTGATTTATGTATGAAATGGTGTCTAGTACAAGCAGCGTGGAAGCATCTATAAGAGGACAAAGAGTAGAGAAGGAGGGAAAGACTGTCGTTGCTTGCATGAGCATCTTGTGCAGCCGAAGTACAATTATTCTTTTTCGTCGCGCACAGAGAGAGAGAGAGAGAGAGACACAGAAATGCCCGGAGGTTAACCAGATATTGGCATATGGTTTGCTACCCAGCACTTGCGGCGGGGAAAAAGGGGCAAGAAAAAAGGGGGTAGATAGAGAGGAAAAAAAAAAACGCACGTGACCACATGAGAAAACGAAAACACACACAGCAATGGCGTTCTAACTAACCGTTCAGAAAGGCCGGTAGATCGCAAAAAGTGTAGCACTTTCAGGGCCTTATTCCGTGAAGTTCCATCTTGTCGATATTCTAAAATTCTTTCCTGCGACAGAGGTTGATTATCTAATTCGCCGAGTTCCTTGCGAATGCATAGTCGTTGTCTACTATACTCTAAGCAGTCACAAAGACTATGTTGGATGGTTTTTTCTTTGCCACAGTGGCCACAGGCTGCGGTGTCGGCCATTCTAATGCGGAAAGCGTAGGCGTTGGTAAACGCAACGCCCGACCACAGCCTGGTAGACTCGGCAAAGCCTCGACGGGACTTCAGGACTTAACGTATATAGGGTCAAGCGAGTACAGACGGGCATGCTTGATGTGTGGCTGATTCTATTGTGATGTGGTTTGCTGACGAGCAAGCCAGCGGAGCTATCATGCAGCATCTGTCCTAGAAAGTGGTAGTAGCAGTTCATGGTCTTCTGCTTGGGCTGAGCGGGCAGCTTTATCGGCCCGTTCATTGCTGATGATTCCGCAGTGACTGGGTAACCACCGAAATCTAATTTGGTGCTGTTTCTCAGTTAGGTGGCGAGCGCGAAGGTGTAGTAAATAGGGTATTTACCTCCAAGCAAAGAATCAAGTACCTACTCTCCCGCTCTGATTGGAAAGTGCCAAAGTTGATTTTCTGCTCGCTTGTTTCAGCTTTAGAGTCTCTGTGCCAAGCATAATCTTAAATCACGATCGAACACGGAAAGAGTGTCAGTTTCACTGGAGTTCCACCGTACGCACCTCGGAGTCGAAACGGCGAGAAACGTCGCACAGGTTCTGTGCATAATGCAAGACACATTACGTCCCTTGCAAACGGGCGTCATTGTGATTTGAAAGCTGGGGACATTTAAGAGCATCGCTAGTGCGCTAAACATACCACGCGGGACCTTGGACGTTCTTCGCGAGTGCCTGGGTTGGCCTGCTGAAACCGCAAACCACATTCAAAGCAAGGATGCCACAAATATTTTCCGGCCCGAGTTATCCTTCTTTATTTCCGGTAGCATGCGACTGTGCCGGACAGTTTTTTTTTTTGTGCACTTTTGAAACGGCCGAAGTAACCGGCTTTTTGAGAACGTCAACCATCCGCGCGTTATGCTTCGCGAATATCTGCGGCAAATATACGCCTATACCTCTGAATTCCAGAGGCAAAAAGCCAGAAACAAAGATCCACACGAAACACTACCAGCACACGCAACAAACGGATGGTTCGCGTGTAAGAGAGCCGCCGCTTTGCAGGGTTGGCAGGTGCTTTTCGGCTATGCGGTGTTTAGGAGTGTAGAGATGATTCTTCGGCGCCCACTGCATGTGAAGCTTGCAGAACCAACACTGGAGTTTAGCGTTCTTTTAATTCAAAAACACAACTTAGAGAGGTGCTGCTGATATTATTAACCTGATATGCAGTGTATAGGCTGTTTATGTTGTTCTGGTTTGCTGCATCAGCGTTATGTCGGGCGTCATAAAGACAAATATATGTTAGCTGTCTTGTTTTATACATGACATACAAACTGCCGACGTTTTCAACGTTGTAATGGTGGACGAGACATTTTATACGCGAGTCAGCATATCCGCGCCGTCCGTTGACCTCACGTCTAAATCGATACGGTTTGCTGAGAGGCACCTTTGTGCTGCTCAAAAGAACCGAGTTACACCTTACACCCTATTCCTACCTTCGCCTTTTAAAACTATTCTGGCGCTTGTTTTGGAGGGTGAGTTGTTCGCATGACCAGCTGTTATAGCTGCTAACGTTAATCACCTTAAGAAGGCAAGAAGAGAAATATAGGACAAGAGACTACTTCTAAACTTGCTTATTGCGCGAAGTATCTTATATTAAAGGCCGCAGTGACCACTGCATGTTGGTTGAGGAGATGGTGAGAGGTATTTGCAAGAAGCAGGATAAGGAATAAACGTTTATTTTTCGAGAGTCATTTGTAGCATTGTCATTTTTCTTTATATATTATATGGCTTTTACCTATTTTTTCATCTTTTATCTTAGCGCCTACACGTTGTTCAAGTGTCAAATCTGAATTACGAAGGAGTGGGAACTAGTCAAGAGACTCGTTTCCTTCTTACATAAAACAACTGAAAAAAACAGACAATGAAGTCTGTTTAGAGTAAGCGGCACGAGGGACGCCATTCGCTGCTTTTTAATTTAGTGTAACTGTTATGACACAATTTGAGGAGAATTGAAGTGAAAGATAAAGCACCCATTCTGCTGCTGATATCTGAATCCACCAAGGTGAAATTACACAAACTTTTAATTACAGGTGGACAAATGGTTTTGCGACTCCATTTTTAACCAAACTTCATGTGCTGGGAAAAAAATACATTTTTTTGACACGTAGATGCTAAGTCTCGCATTCCAAAAACAGCACCTAAAGGTTATTCTTGGTCTCATGAGCTTGTTACATACTTCTTTGGGGAGAAGAAGGTGCAAGTGCTTCACGTAACAACTCCCGAACGACAGACACCCCTTCCTCAAGTGTCGCAGGCTAAAATATTCGGCAAAATGCGTGCAGCAAAAAATAATGGCAAGGAATGATGCGATCCAGAAAGTGACACGAATCCATCCACTGAGCACCATACCTCCCACCTCGGCCTGCTGTGGCCGGCATAAAGCTGAGCGAACATACTTTGCTATAATCATTCACTACTATACTACATAGTTCGCATGTTACTTCAGTCATATTCACCTCGCGTTCTCTCTCCTTTTTTTAGTCTTACATTTTTTTATGGAAAAGTTGAACAACCTACCGTTTAGATGTCCTTCTTCCTGAACATCATATATCTCCCACATGCTTCATTTACTACAGCCACGCCATTATGAGCGAATTTCACTCTAAACGACACGAATTTCGATTTTGAAGGAAAAAGAAACACTTATAAAGTTTGAAGCCGCACTCCTCACCGATGACGTGAGAGAAAGAAGGAACACAAAAGGAAGAAGGCAGGGAGGTTCACCAGACAGCAGAGAGCGAATACAAAAAATTGATATAAAGGAGGAACATTATCCACAATTGCACTGGCACTTACGTGGAAGTAATCAGAATATATACGATAAGCTGGCAAAAGTGAAATATTAAAAAAAAAATACTGGCAGATGCCACTAATTATGGGAACCGGTTTCACGTAGGGCAGTTAGCCACCAATGCTGCTTCCCCCCTTCTTTTTTTTGTTGAAGCAAGAGTTGCGACTGTAATGAACGTATTTGTGAAAGGCGAAGCAGTGTGCCCACCACGGGCTTACTGGGCAATTAAATACCAAATAATAGCCCACCGAAAAGTTTCATTATCTCACTAGGCACGCTCGCTTATTTGGTGTCTATAGAGGGTAGCGTATATACTTTAGAGCACAAACTCAAGTTTTATAGAACCCAAGTACACGTTATTGCGCTGATTTGCATGTTACAACTAACCTTCGTTGGCGAATTTCTTCGGGATCGAACAACGCTGAACTATAGGTTGTTGAGGCATGGGATTACATATCTAATGCTTAATTACATTGTTATAAAATTAGATCATGAACAGTGCACCGGCCACTGACGTTACCCTCTCGCTTCCCCCTAACGCCTCTATAAGTTATATTTATTATTTTTTTGAAGCCGTTCCAAGCACTGGCGTAGCTCTGTGGTATAGGTCCACCTCGCTGGAACAGTGGCTCGGCTGCTGACCCGAAGGCCACGCTTTCGATCCCGTTCCTGGCGGTCGCATTTCAAAAGAGGAGAAATAGTAAAGACCTGCGTACTATACGATGTCACTGCATGGTAAAGAACAACAAATGGTCAAAATTTCTGGAGTATGGCGTTTCTCATAATCATACGGTGGATTTGGGACGTAAAATCCTTGATAATAATGATTATTCGCTCTGTGTTAGAACACTTGCAACGTAGAATGTTTGTGTTCGAATACGGCTCGAACAGTCGTTGTGTTTTTTGAGTCCATATGCGTTTTTCTCTCACCGACAACGCCGCCGACGCAGGCACTAAGCTTGCTTGAAACGGGCTCCTCAACGCTATTGCATTAAGATTACCAAATTCTATTGCCACTGTTCCTGACTTTATGTACAACATTGGCGCGTAAGTCCATGCCTTCATTCCGCGAGCTCTGGTGTGCGAGTGTCTGAGTGACACGTGACTGGGAGAAAAAAGGCTCTTCAGGTCTATGAGAGGAGCATATCACGTGATTCATGCCATAACTTGTCGGTAAGACACCTGATACGCTAATACCCTCCTGTGCCAATATTGGTATATAACAAGTTCAGGAAGCGACCATGAGAGCACCGAGACGTAAGTGGCTAGATAAAGAGGTAGGTAAAAGTGGTCAAGGAGCCTTTGGTTGAAGAAGAACTGCTTCGTATTTAGAAATACAAATCAAACAATTAATTTACGACAATCACGCACGATACACTCGCGAAACTTCAACGTGTGTAATGGTCCTCGTCCTAAGTCTTGCTGTCTAGAAAATAAACTACTCCGCGTCTCTTGAAAAATGCGCGCAATTACAGTTTACAGCTGTATTATAGTTTCTTTTTTGTCGTCGACGAACCAAGGACTTTCCGGCTACAGCGACAGAGCAGCAGCAGTAGCGGCAGAAGAGCAGTCAGTGTTCAGTTAACGAGCATAAACCAACAGGCTTTTCGCCATTTCAGACCATTTGGTTTCGGCCTTCTCGTAAACAACATTTTCATCCTCACTAACCTAATTGCCATCACAATCCCCCAATTCCGCGCGAGTGGAGTTTAAGTGAGGTTACGCCATAAACTTACACGAACGACGAGAACGATAGCCTCTCAGCCGCGAAAAATGAGAGCGACTGAGGCTTTAGTAGCGTGCACTACGCTTTACTCTACGGCTGACGTCCCGTCATTCAAGAGTCGTGTTCGCCCAGCTGCTCGACAATGGTAACCAATAGAAGCTAACCAGCGTTCCTGCGAAGACCTATCATGAAACGCTGACTCAGCGAAAAACCAATTGCACTCCGTTGTTCGACTGCGTGGTACTTCAAAAAAAACTACGGGGTGCTCTCTCGTGCATCGACACGATGCCCAAAAAAAAAAAAAGCGATTGCAATAAAAGGACGTCAAGATAACTCCAGTATGGCAGAAAATCCGCATACCCTAAACATTTACGTCACGAATGACTTCAGAAACCATTTGTCCATTTCATTGTCCATTTCAGTGTTTTCTTATTGAAAGGACAGTTACTCAACGCGAGTTCAGTTACTGGGGTACTGTTTTCAGAACGAGGAGCAGCTATCACAGATTCATGATCATAATCATCAGCCTGACTACGCCCACTGCAGGACAAAGTTCTCTTCCAAGTGCCACCAGTCAACTTGGTCCTGCGCTTGCTGCTGCCACCTAATTCCCGCAAACTTCATATTTTCATCTGCCCACCCAAATTTCTGTCTCCCCCTCATCCGCTTACCTTCTCTGGGAATCTAGTGAGTTCCCCTAATGACCACCGGTACCCCTGCCTACGCGGCGTGCCCGGCCCACGTCCATTTCTTCTACCACAAATTACGTCACAGCAAATGTCTGCAAACACAGTTTATTCCTTTAACATTCTGAGTATAAGCTTAGGCATCCCCATGACCCGACTGCTAATTGGATCGGGCTCAGAGTATAGCATTCACTCAACTGTCATCGAACAGTTTGCGAAGAAGACGCGTCTCAATAGTCAGCAGCTTTGCCAACGCTCAGATGCTGGTCTCGCTCGGCTTGTTCGCTGCGCGCTTCTGGTTGCTGTCATTTATCTACACGGTTCTTCGCTCTGACTACCTGTATTGCATTCGTAAAATGATCACCATAAAAACATGCCATCAAGAAAGAAAACCTATTCTCATGTTAAATGAACTCTGAAGTGTGAAACGAGCTACGCATACCGCGTCATGTCCGCATCTTGAGGTGGGCCATTCAATCAAAGGTGGCGCAAAACAAGTAACGGCTATTTCATACTTCGGCCCGCGTTCACAGAAAGATATTACTCATTTTCTTTTAATAAGAGAGCGCTTTAGCCAGCCATGCATAAGCAGCACATTCAGTTAGAAGCAATTGATTAACTGTAAAGAGCACTATGTGTGAAAAGTATCGTGGAATTCGTCGCCTGATTTACATGCACGGTGCACTATGCCCGCGAATGATGATGCACAGTTCACTGTAGGCGTGAATGTTGATGTTCGCAAGATATAACGGATAAACATGGTCATCCGTTCCATCTTTTATGTCGGTCGTGACGCTGTTCACACCAGCTTCGCGATTCGGCTCACTTACGCCACGTTAGGGCACGAAGCTCGCAAATGTTGAGTGAGCTATGAGGCCATGAGAAAACACAAGTCGAAATGAAATTTCAATCAATAACAACTCTGTAACGCTACCGGCGGGCAATGATGGTCTATATGGTGGGTGTAAGCTAACCTTAAGCGAGCTGTTTTAAAAACTTAAATGCAGCATGGCCCCGCTGCGGTTTTTAGTGGCTAAGGTACTCTGCCGCTGACCCTCAGGTTGCGGGATCGAATCACGGCTGCGGCAGCTGCCTTTCGTATAGAGGCGGAAACGTTGTAGGCCCGTCTGCTCAGGTTTTGGTGCACAGTAAAGAACCCCAGGGGGTCGAAATTTCCGGAGCCCTCCACTACGGCGTCTCTCATATTCATATGGTGGTTTTGGGACGTTAAACCCAACATATCTATCTATCTAAATGCAGCGTGATTTATGGTTATGATGCCGAAGGTGTTGGCTGTCACCATTCCGTCATTAAGGAAACTAGTACCTCACGGTATTGGATGGCAAGCTCGTCGCCAACTATATTTGGATGAGCAAATGAACTCTGGGACTCAAAAATAAAAAAAATGCCAAGAGTCTGAAAGAGGGGGCGAGAATTGGCCAGTACAGTTATCGAGTGGGTCGACGAACAAAAGAAAAAAGAAGTCGTGCAGTTGCAAAAATAGAGTAACGCTCCAATAAAGATACACAAAACAGATATTTTACAATTGGCTACGGAAGAAGGAAGAAAAGTGTTATCTCAACGAGTAGCCATATAACCCTGGAAGTGAGTGACCTCCAAAATAATGTGAATGATGCTATTCTGCAAAACAAATGAGACGCGAACCTTCTGTCTCTTTCCATAATGTGTTTCTTTTTTGGCTTGTTGAGCTTAGTGTCGTTTCATTTTTGAGCACATCATGGGCTCACAAATCGCGCCGCAGAGACTTAGCTGCTGTCATTGTCCATTGGATTTTATAGTGTCGAGCAGCTTTTCTATTATATACTTTTGTTAATTTTTGTCCTGTGCTGTCACCTTCTTCGTCGGTCTTTTATTTTTTTCTTTCTTGCTTGGAAGCTCACACTTTGCATCGGGTTGTGTGTGTAATATAGTAAAAGGCTGTCGCAGTCTCTATTCTCGTTTTGTTTTAATTTTAGAGATATTTTTTGTTTATGCTATCAAGATACAGTGTAGAGCTTTTTTCAGAACCCCCCTTTTATTTGTTCCTTCTTTTTCATGCACTAATATCCGCTAGATGAAACGACGCACGCCGCTTCGTATGTGGTGAATCTCGCACCCCAACTTCTGCACATTTCCCTCCTCAGCTTTCTCATCTCCACATCAGCTCTTGTTTCAATTTTTTTTTCTTCGTCTCCTACTCGGGTGTTCTTTCCGAAGCACCACCACGCTTCAGCCGTCTGCCCACCGTCTGAAAACTGCAGCCTCGTGGTATCTTCTCACTTTGAACGAAAGTGGTGCCTCCACACCTGAACGCGACTAATGTGTAAGAGTATATATAACGACGAGCAATGTACATTTCGGAAGCTAATCAATCTGAGCACCTGACGTTATTCAGACCAATTTTCCTGTCTCGTGAAACATTCGCTCCGCGTACACAGACGCACTGCCACTCGCTATATTTCCAACTCATGCCAATGCGCGCTTTTCGAGAAGAATATAAGAGAGCCCCGAAAAGTTTGGCGCCCATTAACTTCCTTCCAAGCTATCTGACGAAACTCTCTCGCCCATTCATTTAGCTTCATCCCAGCTATACCACCGAGAAGTGGCAGTGTACTCCGAAAAGCACCACACTGGTTTACATTATCTATACTTCTCAGAAAGGCGCTCGAAGTATGGCACAGTTGCCCGCCGTAAGGCTTTCACCTTCGAACGTGCACTCATATGCGACGAGCAGAAAGTCGGAACGCAAAACGTGTCTATTCCTTCCCACCTGGCCCACAGCAGACGTATAGTTAAAACAGATGTACTATTGTGAGCAATATATATATATATCGAAGGCGCGAGTTGCAGAGAGCCTCGAAATACAGATAACGTGCTACGAGGATGGCGCTGCCGAAACTGGAGGGTAAAGGACGGCGCTCTTCCGCTGACTGTGCCAACAGTCACTATACACGTCACTATACACGCATGATCGTTGAATCGGCAGTTTATCGCGTAATGACAACACGAAAATTAATATAAAAGTGACCGAAAACAAGGATGCGCATCGAAACGCTCAGTGAACACAATCTATTGATGTAATTAATGCCCGGCCGATGTATCGCGGCCGGCTACGTCACAGCCCATGTTTCTGTAGCTTCACAGCCTGCTACGTCAACTGGTTAAGGATATCATAGCTGAAATCAAGAAGAGAAAATGGACATGGGCTGGGCATGTAGCGCGTAGACAGGATAACCGCTGATCAATAAGGGTAACTGACTGGATTCCCAGAGAAGGCAAGCGGGTTAGGGGGAGACAGAAGGTTAGGTGGGCAGATGAGATTAAGAAGTTTGCGGGTATAAATTGGCAGCAGCAAGCACAGGACCGGGTTAACTGGCGGAACATGGGAGAGGCCTTTGTCCTGCAGTGGACGTAGTCAGGCTGATGATATGATGATCATGATGATGACGTCAACTGGTTGTGGATGTGCGCGTTGATGTGAATTTATATCACCAACCGCAACCACTAGCAGCATAGAAAAACATACTTAAATAAAGAGCGGACGCTCCCGTAAGCCCTGCGGCCCAGCTACTGCGATGCTTTCAGCGCCACGAACGGTTGGTCAAACCCGATAATGTGTTCAGCATGAGTAAAATAACATTTTCTTCTTTCCAACGATGGGATTTGAACCTGCACCTTCATGCTCCGAAAGCGAGTGCCTCTTCCACTAGGCTGCACACCCACGCATCCACGACGGGAATACATGTACAGCACATCTAAACCACACGAATGAGCCTTTTTGTGCAAAGAAATGCAGAAAGACAACACTTTCTAGTCATAATTTACTGTTTTCTGTTGTAAAGCATTAAAAGTCCTCAGTGGGACATGATGTAGAGCATTTAAGAGAAAATTGCACAAATTAACAAATTTTTTTCTTCGGAAGATAATTGACGCAAATCTTGGGTATTCACTGTACTCCTGATAAGGCTAATACATGTGTTAATAAAGAAATAAAAGCGCTGCAGATGACACGCTATAAGCTGCGTTTCGCAGCAACGATAATAGAGAGTTTTAGTACTGCGGAATGGTGTTACGTACGCATCACGCAAGCGCCTTGCGTAACGTGGCGTCGTTTGCCACTAATCGTCTTTTAGTACGCCGTAGTACCCGCGTACGTAACGAGCATGAAGCGTGTTGCGCCATCTGTTAGATCAAAATAGAAGCACGTGTTGTTGACAGCCGATGTGAGCCAATCCAAGTGTTATAGCCAGATTATGGCCATATTTTGAGCCACAGATCCGGTCGGTGCTTGCCTTCGATGCCGCCATTTTGCAAAACGAAGTCTCGCGCTGTCGCGGACTTGTTCGAGAGCGGCGCGATCACCTCATACGTACGCACGCACGCATCTCATGCGTGCGTACGTAGCGGCTGCGTACGTAATGCGATACGTGCGCGTTGCGGTCTGCGCATGCGCACTACGCAGAACGTGGCGTCCATACGTACGCAACGCCGCCACGTACGCAACGTACGCAGTACTAAAACTCTCTAATAGAGAGTTTTAGTACTGCGGAATGGTGTTACGTACGCATCACGCAAGCGCCTTGCGTAACGTGGCGTCGTTTGCCACTAATCGTCTTTTAGTACGCCGTAGTACCCGCGTACGTAACGAGCATGAAGCGTGTTGCGCCATCTGGTAGATCAAAATAGAAGCACGTGTTGTTGACAGCCGATGTGAGCCAATCCAAGTGTTATAGCCAGATTATGGCCATATTTTGAGCCACAGATCCGGTCGGTGCTTGCCTTCGATGCCGCCATTTTGCAAAACGAAGTCTCGCGCTGTCGCGGACTTGTTCGAGAGCGGCGCGATCACCTCATACGTACGCACGCACGCATCTCATGCGTGCGTACGTAGCGGCTGCGTACGTAATGCGATACGTGCGCGTTGCGGTCTGCGCATGCGCACTACGCAGAACGTGGCGTCCATACGTACGCAACGCCGCCACGTACGCAACGTACGCAGTACTAAAACTCTCTATTGAGGAGGGAGCGTCAACACTCGGTTTAAGCGCGCCGCCCTTGAACTATCAGTTGGCACTCCCTCCTCGACATCGTTGCTGCAAAACGCAGCTTATACCGTGTCAGCTGCAGAGAAATACAATATATAAAGAGTGGCCACTGGAGCCTTTTCTGGCCCAGCAAAGAAGGGTTTGACCCATCGCTCGTTTCCGACAGCGGCTGCTGCAAATCAGCCGATTTAAGGTTCGAGGCTATTCGACCAACGTTCACGTGTTCCAGCTCATATTGCTCACTATAGTACGGGAATATTGAAAGAAACTCTCAGGTTCGATTCAAAGAATCGCCTTTTAAGAAACCCTCCAGATTCGTCGTCCAGGGAAAGACCGTCCATGTGTCCATCCGTCTGTCGGACGGACGGAAAAACTTTACTTAAAAAAAAAGGAAACCCTGCAGGGTTACCGGCCCGGGCTCAGGCCACCCCGACGTTTTGTGCGGTGAGGCGTAGCCTTTCCACCGCTCTCCGGGCCCGCTGGATTGCCCACAGTTGGTCGTGCAGATCTGAGCTAGCCAGCGCACTTAGTCAACGCTCCCCGAGAAGGTCCGGTTTTATATTGTCCTCTCGGTCTATTACTATGACCTGTGTGCATTGCCATAGAATATGTGCCATATCTGCGTGTTCGTGCTTACAGAGGGTACAGCTTGTTTGCGAGTATTGTCTGCAATTTACTCTGTTCAGGTGTACTGGATTTGAAAAGGTTCTGGTTTGCAATCTTCGCCAATCTGTTTCTTGAGATCTGTCTAGCTGTTTGTGTGGTGGCGGATATTCTTCTCGTTGTCGCTTATAATGTGCCAATATGTCATGATACGTGACCAGTCTGTCTCTGTCGTCTTGTATTGAATATTCATTATTGTGATCACCTCCATCGTGCCCATCGCCTCCACCGGAGTCGTCCCCCTTTCTGTTGTGGGTGCGGGAGGCCGGGCCGTCGCTATCCGAGTCGTGGTGGGTTAGTTCTCACACGGTTCGGTGGGCCTTCTCGTTGAGGTTTTGAGGGATGGTTGTGTCTTCGATGTTTAATTCCCCCATGTGCGCCTGGATCCACTTGAGGTACTTGGGTACAATTTTGCCGTTCGGGAAGTCTTCTGCTCTGCGATTCAGGATTTTGGCTGCTTTGGTGGAGACCCATTCCTTTGTGAAATTCCTAATGGCCATCTTGGAGTCACTGATTATTAATCTGTTGTGTTTCCACCTTGACTACGGCCAGTGCAATGGCCATTTCTTCCGCTGCCTCCGACGATCTGGTCCTTACGGAGCCCATGGTCAAGGTCTTCCCTTTTGTGTCTATGACCGGCATTTCGAAGAAGGAGTCATGCACAACCCTATTACTGATATTATTATTTCGAGAATACCGGGCGGCGTCTACAAAATGCACACCCTCCCGCGTGCCGTGGTTTTTAAGAATAATTTTCGTGCGGCGTTTTCTTCTCTCAACGTTGTGTTTACAGGGTGCATATTTTTGGAGATGTTTTCTGTAATTATCGCGGACCGGACGTCCGGGTAAATCTGCGCCTTGGGACTTTTCATTACGTGGTAATTAATGGAGATCTTTTCCATGATTTCTCCACCCGCCATGGTTCCAGACAATCGTTTGAGTTGCGCTATCCTTTGTGCTTCAGCGATCTCGTCCAGAGTGTTACGTACTCCGAGTTGTAGCAGCCTTTCGTTCTTTGTGTATTGCGGTAGACCCAGCGCAGCTCTGTACGCTTTTCTAATCAGCGCGTCGACTTTGTCTTTCTCGGCTTTGTTCCAGTGGACGAATGCCGCTACGTACGCGACATGGCTGATCGTGAAGGCCTGGGCGTGTCGTACAACCTTTCTTTCTTTATTGCCCCTTCGTTTATTGGATACTATTTGTATTAGCCTAACGGCCGCCATGACTTTCTTTTCCAGGCACGTTATAGTTTCCCCATTGGTTCCCCTGGCTTCGATCCAGAGACCCAGGACTCTGATCTTCTGAACCAAAGGTATCACCGTGCCATTTCTAGTGGTTATCCTGATTCTTTTGTGTAGTTCTGCTACGTTTCTGCAATGTATGCCTAGTCTTTTGGGGTGGTATAGTAGCAGTTCTGATTTGGCCGGTGAGCATTCCAATCCGGTGCCATCCAGATGACTCTCAAGTGCATCCACCGCCTCTTTAAGTCTATTCTCCATCTCGCCTTCACTGGTGTCTTGCGTAGTCCAAATCGTAATGTCGTCTGCATAAATTGTGTGATTGATGCCTTCGATTCGCTCCAATTTTTCTGATAATCCCATCATGACGAGGTTAAACAGCATCGGTGACACGACGGACCCTTGCGGTGTGCCAGCGCTGCCCATGTCCACTTGGATGCTCTCCTCCTCGTCCAGTCTAACCGTGGCAGTTCTTCCCGTAAGAAAATTTCTGATGTACTTGTACGTGCGCTCGCCTAGGCCGAGTTGCGCAATTCGTTTTAGAATGGCTGCGTGCTTGATCATGTCGAAGGCCTTCCTTATTCTAGCCCGATTATTGCCCTCATGCCTCGTCCAATGGGGTCTGTTACTTGCTCCTTTAGTTGTATCATGGCATTTTGTTTGCAGAGCCCTCTTCTGAAGCCGATCATGTTGTTGCGGTATACGTTGTTAGGCTCAACGTAGCCGTTAACCCTGTTCAGGATAGCATGCTCCATTCCTTTACCGACGCAAGAAGTCAGGGAGATGGGTCGCATTCCGTCTGTCCGTGCGTGCGTCTGTTCGTGCGTCCGTCCCTGCGTTCGCCCATGCATCCGCCTCTGACTCCAATAATGCGTCCATCCATGTGTGTGTCCGTTCGTCCATCTATTCAACACTCCAAATACCACCATCTCGTATTTTTTAAACATATACTCCAAAGCCACTAAGTTTCTAGCCTCGTCGACTTCACTCTCCACATTTCCATTCTCTGAGAGCGTCGTGCTTTACTTTTCTCAATTTCTTAGTTGTTCACGATCAGCGCTCTAGTTCAATAAAGAAACGGTCGTAGTTTACGTAAGGACCCAGCCACACGTCATATAGTCGGCATCTCTGCTTGTGCTGCCTTAATGTGGCAGTATTTTTTTCATCGTGGTTAACAGCGCGAAACACCCGGACAGGAGCGATAGAAGGACACGGTACAGCGCTGACTTTCAACTGAAATTTTTATTGAAAACACGAGAATATATATATAGACGGAACAGAAGACCTCGTGACCAAACCAGCCCCCTCAATCGATAAAATTATACACGGCGACAAGGCTTTGTCATGTGCACGCAATCTTGCCACAAAATAACACATACTTCAAACTATAAGATTCCAATGTCGCCAAGAAAACCGGGCATGAGCAGACGAATGAACTTTAGCCACTATCTAACAAAGATAATTCATTACCAAGTAAGGCGATAGACGGCTGGCTAACACATTGAGACCCTTTCTTATTTATAAAAAATGCCTCCATAATTTCTCTTGAAAGCTTGTCTGGGTGCTTGAAGAGTACTTTTGTTTTTTCAAAAAGTGGGTGGCATCCACATTCGCGGCAATGCAAAGACAAATGTGAATGCGCAAATCCTTTCAAGGAACTGTGGTGTTCCCTTAGCCGTATATTAACACAACGCCCGGTCTGACCAATGTACTCTCGCCCGCATGAAAATGGGGTTGAGTACACGACATTCTGCATGCACGGGAGAAACTTCATAGTATGTTTGATACTACACTGCTGATAAAATCCAGTCTTCCTGCCTTCTATGCGAGTGTTTACTGCCTGGCAAAGTCCCTTAAGCTTCGTTCTGCTTGAAAACCCAACGTTTAATCTGAACTTAGATGCTACTTTCTTTAATCTGTGCGAAAAAGAATGAACATATGGAATGTAGACAGAACGGCTAAAATCTTTTTCTTTCACTCGGGAGGACTGCCCCTTGACCTCACGCAGCAGCTTATCGCAAGTCGTAGAAATGATAGAGTGAGGAAAGCCTGCATCACGCAGCCTCTCCACCCCCTCAATAAGAGTTGTCCCCATCGTATGCTTGACAGCGTTAACTATCAGGTGGAGAGGCTGCGTGATGCAGGCTTTCCTCACTCTATCATTTCTACGACTTGCGATAAGCTGCTGCGTGAGGTCAAGGGGCAGTCCTCCCGAGTGAAAGAAAAAGATTTTAGCCGTTCTGTCTACATTCCATATGTTCATTCTTTTTCGCACAGATTAAAGAAAGTAGCATCTAAGTTCAGATTAAACGTTGGGTTTTCAAGCAGAACGAAGCTTAAGGGACTTTGCCAGGCAGTAAACACTCGCATAGAAGGCAGGAAGACTGGATTTTATCAGCAGTGTAGTATCAAACATACTATGAAGTTTCTCCCGTGCATGCAGAATGTCGTGTACTCAACCCCATTTTCATGCGGGCGAGAGTACATTGGTCAGACCGGGCGTTGTGTTAATATACGGCTAAGGGAACACCACAGTTCCTTGAAAGGATTTGCGCATTCACATTTGTCTTTGCATTGCCGCGAATGTGGATGCCACCCACTTTTTGAAAAAACAAAAGTACTCTTCAAGCACCCAGACAAGCTTTCAAGAGAAATTATGGAGGCATTTTTTATAAATAAGAAAGGGTCTCAATGTGTTAGCCAGCCGTCTATCGCCTTACTTGGTAATGAATTATCTTTGTTAGATAGTGGCTAAAGTTCATTCGTCTGCTCATGCCCGGTTTTCTTGGCGACATTGGAATCTTATAGTTTGAAGTATGTGTTATTTTGTGGCAAGATTGCGTGCACATGACAAAGCCTTGTCGCCGTGTATAATTTTATCGATTGAGGGGGCTGGTTTGGTCACGAGGTCTTCTGTTCCGTCTATATATATATTCTCGTGTTTTCAATAAAAATTTCAGTTGAAAGTCAGCGCTGTACCGTGTCCTTCTATCGCTCCTGTCCGGGTGTTTCGCGCTGTTAACCACGATGAATGCTCACCAACTAGCCCAGTTTTCCATCTTGCTCAAGTATTTTTTTTCTCTTGCGCAAACGTTATAGCCGCGAGCCAACTCACTTGTGTGAGGGAAATTTTTTTTAGAGCACCCACTCCTTTCGCATTTTCTTTAAACATATTTCACGTGGAGTTTACATATCTTATTCACTTTTTTTTGTCAGCTGCAACGCGTCCTGGAGCCGTATGTATTGCGGTTCCGGATTTCTTCAGAGTCAAATTTACTATACAAGCAAACGCTGGCTATGCTCGACTCTGCGGAATAATGGGGGTTGGAGCCCTGTTATGCCAGGATGAGTTCCTTGGGATAAAAATGCAAGCAACGCTATATATGCACCGGGGATGCTTATGGTTTTCTAACTACACTTTTTCTTTCTGGGTACTAAGTGAAATCACGTGGCACCAGTTCTCTGTCTTTGCGAAAATGAAATTTACCCCGGCCATTTCGCGGTACCAGAGCCAATTATCTTGTTGTTTTTGCGTTATCTAAGCAAAGCAACCAAGTGGTGCTTGTATTTCTGAACGGGCAGTTCTTATGAGACGTATAGATTTGTTTTCTGCCTGTCAGAGTTGTATGCGCGACGTGGCATAATAAAGAAGGAATTACGCGGTTGACACGGCCTTATTTCAGAAAAAAAAAACGCTCAAGGAAACATGAGGCTACAAGCGCACGTGCCGATTCTTCTGCTGCTGCCAGCAAAAGTAATAGAATAGTAAACCGCCCTCTTGTACGTTCGCAGTGAGCAGTCCCCCCGAGTTTACCAGTACGTGTGCGATAATTTAGATCGCTTCAGTCATAACCTAAAATGTCATGTCGAAACGTATGACAAGAAAGTGATTGCAATTGACGAAATAAGCACTGCAAATCGCAAGCCAGTGAGAACATGAGAGGGTTAAAGAATTGTCTACCCTTTGCTGTTCAGTAAAACACACACACGCGCACGCACGCACGCACGAACGAACGAACGCTGGGCATCTTCGCTGAGCATCACCCTAACCTTCAGAACTCCCCCAGCTTTTCCTGCGAAAGATGAAAACGTTAAACCCTCACGACCTAAAGCCAAATAAAAAGCAATATCTAAAAAAACTGTGAATTCTGCAAGCCTACGGCGTGACAAAAGTACATCAGTCACAAGAAATTAGCTTTTCAGATGTGGCAGTCGTCCTGTCCAAATGGTCTCTCTCTTGTAATTCTAAGCGTACTTCCGGTGCCTAGTAATATAGCCTCCGGATGTAGTGTCACGAAAAATAATTCCGCACTGGTCTCTCACATCGCGATTCACATACCGATCAGTCTGACAGGCGTAATAAAACATATAGCTGGGCGAACGGTTCGCACTGCAGTGGTATATGCTGTCGCCGCGTTTTCTCAGTGGACTGAGTTACCCCACCAATGCATGTCGGCGATCGCCGGCAATTTGCCGTCTATTGCACGGAAGGGCTGCGTAGGCGTCAGCGCAATACATATATGTAAGCGTTGCGCCAAACTACTCGTTTGTAACTGCCTGTGCAGCAATATTGCGCCAGGAGCAGTGCCGAAATCAAATCCACGTGTTACGCAAATAAGCTTTCCTTGTAGTTAATCGCATCTTTCGTTCGTTCTTTTTTTTCTTTCTTTCTTTCTTGCAGTTATTACGAAATTGCTAGGGAGATTGGTTGAATACGTTAGGCAATATATAAGCGGATGAACATGTTCGGAACTCCTTCCTGATAACAAGCTGATGAATTTATGCGACGGTGGCACTGTCAAACTAATGCATATTTATATTAATAATTAGGGTTTCAATGTGTTATGTGATGAATTTGAGTTATGCAGTTGTAATTTTCAGTGCCACTGAGATCGTTCATTGGTGACTATTAGTAAAGAAACTTAGTGCCAGTACAAAAAGATTACCTTTAGTTTAACAAAATTCAAAAGCGTTTAGATGTCGTGCCCAGCACTACTGGAGGTGATGGCCAAATAAACACCAGCGGGAGTCCATACACCTTCGGCAAGGTCTATGTATACACTGATCAACGTGTATATTCTGCGGGAACGCGCCTACATGAATAATTCGAACTTCAAATTATAGCTCTAGTTTATTCATTCATTTATTCATCCACTCGATGAATGGCTTTGATTGTAACTATAGTTACGACGATGATGATAATGAAAGTGCCGTGTCTGTTGTTTGCTTGGTTTTATAAATATACTTGGAGGTGTTCGTGCCTATATGTGTGATGTGGGCTACTCCTTTTTTTTAAAGTATAGTTGTCGTTGTAATAATTGTTTTTTATGCTGCTTTCTTTTTTCCTTTTTCTTTTTTTTTGTAAATTACCATTGCTGAAATCCGGCCTATTCCCGTTTCTTATTGCCGTCATGTTTGAAATAGACGAAGTCATTTTATTAGCGCAAGTGAATGTAAAATTCTCCTATAAAACGAGGTTCCTAACGAAGCTTCTGACGATTTGTTCAGGAAAGGAAACTGATGAAAATGTATCGTTAGGTTTGGAGATTTTCTGCCGAGTTAACAGATCTTAGGTGTGTGTGTATGTGTGTGTGTGTGTGTGTGTGTGTGTGTGTGTGTGTGTGTGTGTGTGTGTGTGTGTGTGTGTGTGTGTGTGTGTGTGTGTGTGTGTGTGTGTGTGTGTGTGTGTGTGTGTGTGTGTTTAAGGAAAGGGTGACAGGACCTATAATTTGCGGTACTTCTCACGAAGGCTTGAGAAGAACCGTGCAAAAAAAATGTGGCGACTGAAAAAAAATCACTGCATTTCAAGCTGCTTGAAGATAATTATGGGGCGAAGCTTTCGGAGGTGATTATTGTGATTAAAGTTGAGATAGTACTGAGACTGATTGCGGTTTTGATACTTATATATTTTTTATTCAGAGATAGTGCTAAGACTGATTGTGATATAGCGGTGATTCTTCTTTATAGCTGATATAAGGTTACGAGTTCCTAGTTAGGTTTGACTTCATAATCATAGCTTCATTAGCTATCGTCTCTATGTAGAATTTTCTTGTCGGTATTGCCGCCTTGCATCCGCTTCAAGTTGTCTAAACTGCGCGTCAGCTTGGCGTTTTTCCCGCTTAGCCTACGCTTCCTTAGCCCTGGTCTGTGGTGTAGAACTTTGTTGTCGGCATCGCCGCTTTGCATCCGCTTCCTTCTCTGTTGTCTTCGCGGTAGCTTCTCGTCAAAGGCGACGCTGATACCCAGCACGTCGCGCTTTCGTGCGTTCGTCTTCGCCCATATGAGAGAAGAGAAAGTGTGGTATGGAACGTGGTTATATATATATATATATATATATATATATATATATATATATATATATATATATAAATATAGCGTTGACAGCCGCGCCAACCCATCTACAATTATCCACAGCGCCCTCTGTTGCTTATAAGTTGAAGGTTACATGCAAAACGCTTCCCATCAACGCCCTCGGTGTCTTATAAGTTGAAGGTTACATGAAAAATGGTTCAAAAATGTCAGACAGATGAAGACGTGTTACGGACAGACGGGAGACGGCGGACATCGTGAGGTCTTAAGGAGCTTCGCCCCTAAAAATTACTTTGTAATTTGGGTAATTACAAACGAAACTAGTGCAGGTGCGGGGACACCGCCACTCACGCACAGCACTACCATTTTGTATGAAAGGTACATGAACGTCGGAAGCGCCATTGCGAGGCAATGAAGATGACCGCAAGATAGATTTGGTACTGACGAAAGCACGTGCATGCGATTAGCGTAACGCAATTTCGGCGCGCACAAAAGCGGCACCTCTCTCTCCCTCCCCTCTCTTTCTATCTCTCTCTCTTATTTTCGCCTCACGTCTGAATTCAAGTTCTTCGCTAGAAAAAGTGAAAACAAAAGCAAGCCACGAAATTTGGAAGAGCAGGAATAATCTTCGGGCACGCCCGACCGATTGCAATGAGGGTCACTAAGCTCATTTCTGTTCCTCCCCTTTTCACGGTTCATCGCTGTTCCTTCACTTTCTTGCACGACCTTCATAATTCGAGAGAGAAGAGATGGATCGCTGATCTTCGAAAGAGAGAAAAAAAAACTGTGTGCCACCACTGGCCGCGTCCGTAATCAGGTAGTAATTAGGACGCATCGTGATAATGATTAATCATGGCCAGGTGACATTTACTTACTAAACTGCGCACCCGTCTCGCGACACTTTAATGAGAAGTGGGGTGGGGGGGGCGCAGGAGGTGGAAACCATCGAAGGACGGCAGTGATCAATTTTTTCATGTAGGCTCACCCTCTTCAATCTCTCTCTCGCTCTCACTAATGCGTTACACTTACCGCTTGCTCTCCTCTATTTACGTTAGAAATACAAAAAAAAAAAGGGGGGGGGAAACCAAGGCAGTGATTTGACTACTGTGTGAGTACTGTGCGAGCACACAGAGATATTATGGTGGTCTCGGGCGGCAAAAGATACAAGTCCCGCCTAAGCAGCCGTGGCCCTCTTCACAGAAGGCAAAAGTGAGTGCGCAGTGTCTGCCCATCAGCTGTCAGCCGGCTATAGTCTCGCGACGCATGCTCTGATCTGCTGAACTGATGGCTCCTCGCTATTTCGCTCGTCTGATCGAACGCCATCGCTAGCACGCATCACAGAACAGGAAAGTTCTTTCGGCGAGATATCCACTAACCATTATTGTTTCCATTTGTTTTGTTTATTTCTGAAATAATCGGTATGATCAGCTTAAAACGCAATAATTAACGTTGTTGAGTTCCTGACAAGTGCCGTGTATTGGTTGTGCTAAGTAGGCCGTCAGAGTATCGATGGCGTGGCGCAGCGTTTTTGCAAATTCCAACAAAAAACATGGCAGCTTGTATTAAGGTTCGTGTGGGTGTGAAAATACCGTGGGAACATCACAAAAAGGAACATTTGTTCTTCTTATTATAATTAATAATTAAATGTGCTGCCAAACACAGAAACCATTATTGCAGGAAGGGCAAGATAAAGAGAGAGTTATACAGAAAGACTTATATTTTGTGAATAAGTGGTAAAGTATTATTACTTGGTTCACCGAAATCATGTGACACTACTGTTCAATATGAGACCACAGAGATGAGTTAGGTATATATAGCTGTAAACTTTATTTATTTATTTTTAACCCGCCAGGCAATTCCTAAAACATTAGCTTGCTGCTCACTTGGCTATTGCACAGTGTTATTGTCCAGTATTTTGCACTGCGATTTGCCTGAATTAACGTCGGTTCCTTTGATCTTCTACTTCTGTTTTTTTTTTACACGGGCATTTCATCAGAATTTAAAAGTTCACGGTTTACTGTCTTTCCAAAATGAAATCTCTAGCACCTAAGGGGTAGCGTAGAACATACGTGTTAGAACACCTTCGCGTGCGAGGCCTACACCTGTGACCAGCTGCAATATCTACTGCAAGCTCTTGATTGAAATAAAAAAAACAGAAACTCCGTATGCGCGGACATCATGCCATTGAGAACTAGGCCACCTGCTGCGGTGCTGTGAGCGAACGAGAGAGGAATTAACTCACGCTGGAAGAGTACGACGTGTGGTGGGTATTGAAAAGTGTTTTCACTACGCCGTGGTAGTAAAAAGACTGAACAAAAACTGCAGTTTTATCTGTCCGTTCATATATTTCCTGCTCCAAGTAATTTCGGTGCATATCGAAAAATTTAAAGCATCTTGATAGCATAATCTTCGAATCTCCTGTTCATTTCCACGTCGGTGCTTTTTCTTAATGTTTGCGCAACAGGGTCGGCATCAGCGACCCGAAGGCTATTGGTGGCGTCTTAATATATCATGAGTTACAACAGGCAATAAATAACTCTAGACTTTCAGTTTCTTGCGAAATGCTTGTGGTCAGAGACTCTAATATAACAGTTGGGCTGACAACCCAAAACCACGATAAGAATATTAGGCACGCCGAATAATAGAGTGCTTTGATGATCACCCCCACCTAGAGTACTTTAACGTGGACCTAAATATAAACAAATGATCATCTGATTAGAGCTATAACTGCGCTAGACAATTAGAATAGACAGCACGTGCGCGGACAGTAACGGGTCTCCAGCATCTTGCCTGCATTGAAACGCGACAGTCGCGGCCGTGAACGAACCCGCGACCTTCGTATCAACAGCCAAGCACAATAGCCACGATACTCAAGCGGTGGTGGCCACACTTTGTCAAATACCTGGTTACCAAGCTTTCCACGTAAATGATAGATATTTTGAAGAGCGTTCGACAAAACGCTTCACATTGGCAAATCACGCTTCTGCAATCGAAGTTTGAACGAACACAAGTCTGAAACATTTATTTTCACTGCATGGTAGTAGTACAAACGCCTTGTGTCAATATTTGACCAATCAGTGTTTTATACATTCAATAACCATAAAAATAAGCAACATGTCTTATAGATCTCGTTCTGGATTGAGCTTCTGTAAGAGGTTTCAGCGAGGACACTGAAAGGAATTGCCCGTAAGACCTTGCTTAGGGTAAAATGGTGTGTGATTTACGCCCGCAATTTTTACGCGTAGCGTCTGGTTACGAGATTATCGTCATAATGTTTTTTTTTTATTTCCGCTTACTTCTATCATCACACATTTGAAGAAACGTTGAATTTCTAATCTATGCCATGCAACAGAATAAGGATAAAGTAAAACCTGCAGTCACTGGACAACTAGTTGAGGAACGTTTTTTAAACATTTAAAATGGCTTGCATGATGTGAAAGGGCCGCTACTGATTGCCAAATTTATAGAAATAGATGCCGTGTTGAGGCAGTGACTGGTGATCCACAATGTTAGCAGAAATAAATCACAAGCTGTAGGGCAAGAAGACAGAAAGAACGTTAAGACAAGTTGTACATTTGCGTTGGGCTAATTCTGGATGAACACGCCAAGATATTGCTGAGACTGTTAAAAATGATGAAGTGACAGTTTTAAGCAATACAACGTAGCACACTTAAAGGTGCCGTTCTTCGAAAAGGGATGGATCAGATGGAAAACAATCGTCACAATAAGCGGGGTTCCTGCGCAAGTGGATATCATGTCTCTGCATCTCCCGTATATCTTTCCCCTCTTATTCATTCCCTTATATCCTAGAGTTTCTTTAATCAATAATTGGGAATGATAGAATAACTTATGCAGTGGAGAAATTTGTGATTGTGACGGCAGGCTCGCCAACTTTGCGGATTCGAGTGAATGGCGAAAGAACTCCACTTCCTTGATGACAGTGGGGTTCTTTCGTTATCGGTAACGTCACTTCTGTTCAATTAAAACCTTATGCAGAGGCTCGCAATAATTTTTGTCGCATGGTCTATAAATCTGTGCCATTATTCCTATTTTGATTAACAATAATCTTTATTAATTCCGGCTTGATAAGGTTTGTTCACTGACTGACCAATACGCTAACGTGCCCGTTCTTCAGATTCGCCGGGTATTCTTCGTGCATTTCGTCTATACCACGCAAACTTCGTCAACGTCATCAAGTAAGATCTTACAGAGCGTACCAACTAGCGTTCAAAAGCTGATCAAGAAATGAGTATCAAACACATGCCTTCAGCACTATTCCTGAGTCTTTACAGTGGATCTCCTGGATACATCTTTCCACGCATTCAGCTGCACGAAACTGACACTTGGTTACGTTTCGTCAACCGTTATTGCAAGTGCCTAAAAGCACTACCCACTTAATTCTATAGAGCATGATAACAAGAAAAAACGGTGGCCGCCATTACGCCTCAATGGTTTGAATGTATAAGGCCAGTACGACTAAAGCATTCGTCCTACTTTGCGTCTCAATTCTCTCACGGAGCGATGCCCAGATACACCAGCTATCTTATTTTCGTTGAACTGAAAGATCAGCCACGCCTGATTTCCCATGCTGCTCCTAACACAATGCGCCGACAGTAAAAATGATCATCTCGGCAGCTTCATAGGCCCGCGCACGGACTCGGCAATTTGTGTCTCGGACGCAGCTTTTTCAACTCAACCGCAATTCACTCCCGCGTGTACGCGTAAACACAGTTATAGACCTCGCATGACCTTGGGCCATACTTTCACAGCATCCTCTCGGACTGTACTTCTCGGCCACCCTTCTTATTTTTCGGTGTTCCGCTTCTATCATCGTCATCATCGTTGATTCGCTCTATAATCCCTAATGCATGCACACGCGCTCGCTCCATAGAGAGAACTTGAAAACCATACCAGAAAAGTGCTCCCGTACATCGTAGTTCTTATCCGGATGCCCTGTTTTGAGGGGAAAAACAGTAAACGACGCGAGACGCCTATGACATGTGGAGATCCCTTCTGCCAAGAACGACAGCGTCTGTCCCCATCGCATCAAGGGGCCCGACCCAAGGGTCGGCGGCGGAAGCAGCAATCAAAGCTCGCCTGTATATAAGAAACTCTTTCCATTGTCTCGCAGTCACTCAGGAAACAAAGGCTCTCATCTCTCTAACGGTTTGTACAAAAAGAGGTTAATGGATGAACTATCCCTGCCGCGCCAAGCACCGACCAACTGACGTCTGTCAACTCTTCTCCGTACAACTACTCGTCTTCACTTATACCCGAGGGAAAAACAACGCGGTCCAACTTGGTTGGCCGAGTTTTACGTGTGCGGCACCGCTTATCCTATTATTTCTTTTCTGGTGTTCTAAGCCAAAGCGAGAGTATATGGACTACACGTGCTCCGTCGTACAGCTGCACTGTTTTTGTCGATCTTGGGGTGTCATGCACGCGTAGGGGAGGGGCAGGAGGGTTTCTATTATACTATACCCAGGTGTTTTGGATGCGAACTTCGTTATCCGCAGGACTACATGGTAAAGCAACATCTACGTAAATGTCATCAAACCAAACAAAGAAGAGTGATAATGAGCATAACCTTTTTAATTAACTAAACAAATATACGCCTAAATTTTTCGGACCTGTAGTCATTAAAGGGCGCTTTACTGTTTCACTATTTCCACGAATCACCTCTCTGACCGCTCCGTGACCTAAAAAAGTGCGTCCACATATGCGACCATATATTGCCTGATGGTAGAACATTAGCACCGTTTTCACTGCATGTAACCACTGAACGATTTCACCACGCACGTATGCATAAGCCCAATCAGCAACATAGTCTGTGCGTACTTGGTAATATGTGGGCACACGATAAGAGTATCCACGCATTACCGAGTGCCTTGTCGGGGTTACCCGGTGGAGCTGGCAATAGAACAGTACCTGCCAAATTTGAGGTGGACGCTCTTTCGTTACAGTGGATCAGTAGCTCTTCAAAGACACGAGGGACCTAACGCCGCAGAACTATGGGCGTCAAGCTGGAATCGACATCTAACTGCGGTCGAGTAAGTGCGGTATTCCCGGTGCTCCTCCTTTTCCTCCATCAATTACCAGTCCACTCACTCACTCGACCCTACACGCGAATGTTACACCGATACTTCCACGTGACATCAAACGTTTTATAATGTTTTATCTATTATTATTATTATTATTATTATTATTATTATTATTATTATTTGCACCATGTCCGCGCAAATCGATAGGTATAGGCTGTATGTATTTTCAAGTGCCACTTTACAAACAGGTTCTACAGCGAAGGCTTTTATTAGATCACAACACGGATCACATGCGCCGTAGTTGTCCGCCGCCGCCGCCACCAGCGTCTGTGACCAGTATCACACAAAATAAGAGACACCAAGAACACAATGGGATTCGAACCTGGGTAACCCGTGTGCTGGCCCAGCACTCTACCATTGAGCCACGCCGGTGCTCTAGGGACTTCTTTGCAAACTGGCGTTAGGCAGGGATGATGTCGTAAAAGGAATCGCCTTAATACGATTAATAAGGCGTCTTATTACAGCCAAGGAACAACCAGCAGTTACACAATGCGAATCGCGCAACCGGTGGCTTGCCGAATGCTCCCACTTTTTACAACCCCTTGATCTCGTTCACCTATTAACTATGGCGCATATGCACTGTTGGGGAGGAGGTGTGGTGATTAAAAAAGCTTTAGGAATAATTCTTCATCATCACCAGCTACAGCACAAAACTTGGACCATCTCCCCGAAGGGAACCATGATGGGATGCTAAACAGCGGCGGTGCGCATGGCATGGACCCGGTTGAAACGGGCGGCAACGCGGATCCTCGAAGAATGGTTTGAAGCGAAACTCGGTGTAGCGTTTACTCGAGTAAACGTTTGTTTGAAACGCCAGACATGGGAGGCTGGTTTGGTTTTTGTTAGTTTCATCGCAAATAAACGAGCCGAGAGAGTGTTTCAACTCGACCTGTGGTCGAGCTTTGCAGATGGTGGAGAGGGTGAAGTGAAAGAGAAGTGTGTTGTGAGTGGGCGGAGGAGCCTGAAGCTGCAGTGGGTGAAGGAGAGTGTGACGTCAACGCACAGCTGCAACTCAACCTACTTGGTACCGCTTCAACACCTGTGGCAAGAAAGTTCGTACGGGTGCACGGGACATGGTTACACAGGCTAGTCAAAGAGCTACTTCGCATCTAATAATTGCACAAAGTTTCTTTGAAGCGTGGAGTGGGTACCATGCGTCTGCGAAGAATGACGAAGTATGGCATAGTAAATGACCCACTGCACAATGATTCATGGTGTAGTGGGTACCCTGCAAGTGTGCTTACAGCGGCTACCCAAAGAGTGTGAAAAAAGGCTCTGAAAGGCTGCTCTTCTAGTTTTACCTATGACACTGCTGCGCAAACTGACAGGCCTGTCGTATTTTGTTGTTGTTGTTGTTGTTGTTGTTGATGATGATTACCCCGTCATTACGTTACATCAGGCGACCGTATGCACGCTTCTCTCTTGAGTGAAATTATGGGTGATTCTGATTTGTTTGAAATGGTAAGTCATGTGGCATGGAATAAGGACTGTTTATATTTCTATTCTTTTATTCACACTTCTGGCAGTTCCTGTTCGACTATGGTACCCGTTTAAGATAACACGTGATGTTGTAATTTTCTGCGTACTATGTTTCTGCTTTGCTGCCAGGGTGGCACGACCTAGTCAGGCATTTTACTTAGCCTTTAGTCGTGTCCCCCAAGGTAATCTTGTTCAATTTCGCCTTGAATGAAGCAAACCAAATGTGGCTAGCTGTGTCTTTTGTACACTTCCTGCTTCATAGCAGGGAGCTTGCAGACTTATTCTAAAGCGATTAGTCGGCACTTAAACGTGAGCTTCGGGGTAAATCGCTCGTCACCCGCGATTTCGTCGCCATTTCCGGGAACGTCGGAAAAATATTTTATTCAAGTTTTTCGCACACACGCGACCGGAACAGCTTCAGTGTTCACAGCTCAGCGTTGCCGCAGCAAGACACAAGAGAATCGATTAACGTTTTCTTTCCGTTTGTTGTTTTTTTGCTTTTAAGCATAACACGTTTCACAAAACACAAGCAAAATGCTATAACCTGTTACGTAAAAGTTTCACTGTATAAACATGACGCTTGGAATTTTACGTTACGTTGGCATAAGTGAGGCTTTGCTGTCTGCTGTTAGGGAAAAGTGCGAAAGCCTGACTTATCTGATTCTGTATATTGCTTTGAACATCCTCTTGCGTCTAGTGTAAAGCAAACATTGCTCAAAGATTGCAATTAGGGGTACCTTTTTGATATTCGTAAACACTTATTTCTTGACGCTGACGCTTCTTACAAACATTAGCTCTACGCGCCACGTTTCACTGGCGTCTCATTCGTTGATCGTGAACACATTTGTGCGCACTGGCATTCACAGATTTAATTTTAAAAGGAATATTTCGAGAGGTACCGTTAGCCACAGTGTCGATATGTGCCTTGGGAGCATGGTCTCCAAGTACACCAGCCCAGACTGCCACATGAGCCCTGCTGCAGTACTTAAAGGCAACATCACTGAGTGACCACCTGCGAAACCCTGCACTGTGGGAAGCCCGATTAGCGCGTCTGTCCGCCATGGGCCCACGCGTCATAAAAAAAAAAGCCTGGCTTGATTCGGCCTACATAAAGAAAAAAGCTTGGTCGGGCTGAACAAAAACACACAGACAAGGTAACTTTCTTCCAATGTACGCACATGTATTATGGAGTCCAGCGACGATCCCGGTCACAGCCGAAACAGCAAAACCACGGCTGGTGGCATAAAAGTCGAGACCTGATCGAGGGCCCATGTAACGCGTAGGCACGCCACTACGATGAGCCACGCAGTGTAATGGTTGGCCCGGGATTGAAGTCTCGTGTCCTTCACCCCGGTCATCTGTCCATTGGTATGGTTATCTCACAAACAGCACGAGATGCTGAAAGGAAGACCGCAACACCCGTTAGGCGGACAACATGAAAGGTTGTGGATTACAGGTTATGCGAGGAAGTCAAATTTCGATACATTATACAGCCGCGTGAGCGTCATTAGAAGACGATATCTTTATTTAGCTGCCAAATATGACGAACTTGGACGTAATCTACGGCATTTAAACATCAGGGGTAAGTTGTTTGGTATATTATAGTCTAAGAAGTCAAAATTTACTTTCACCAAAAGGAGAGCTGTGCGAACGTAAAGTAGTCCTTAATATCTCAATCCCACCCATCACTCTGTTCATCGCTTCCTCTATGCTTGACGCCTAAACAGTGCGCTCTATTGTCCACATAATTTCGAGAAAATTTTCAGCACGCTACTAGGCAACGCAAAACGTTGTAGATAGAACCACAGAGGACTGTCATTGTACAAAGGACTTGTGTTGTCCACTGTGGTTCCATACGCCACCCTTCGTTTTCTAATAGCCCACGACAATTTTCATTATGTACAACCAGCTGTCCTTTACTCTTGCTCTCTTACTACGTGAGAGCATCACTCCAAATTTAAGAAGCCAGATGAAGCCGTGTACTAAAGGTGTGCCAGTTTCAAACAATTTTCACTGCTTACCTGTAGTTTTCTAATGGAGCAACCATAATTGTAACGCTGTGGTTCGGGCTTGTTTGCGCATTACCTTTTTTGCGCATTACCTTTGCAATGCGAATGGCCACACATAAAGAATTTACGTACACGAACAGAGGTCTCTGTCCTGCACATTGTAAGAAATTAGCACCTTGTGCCGTTGTGAATTTCTCTCGTTTTCCTGTTCGCTCTACGCTGTTCATTGCACGAACATGTTGCAATCTTATGTGAAAACCGAGATTTTTCCATTGACGCTGCACCATTGAGAAAACGTTTATTGGTGTGACCATGGCAACGAATTGATCCAACCCTCTTTTGCATCCAACTGATCTCTCTATAATTCCCGACGCCACCTGAAAACGTCACTAAATGATGCCGCCAAACTTGCTTTTTACGCAATAGTACTTCAGGATCCGGGAGCAACAATCACAAGGGTTTTTGTTTATCTAATATGTGTATGACTCCAGCATTCCGTAGACACAAACTCATTAGTTTCACTTTTCTATAGTCATTATAACGAAACCTGGAGTAGCAAGGCAGGCGATGAATTAGGCTAACATCTCGGAGGTAATCCCTAGAATTGTCATTCGTCTGTGAACGCCAGAGCGTTCAAACGAAATAATAAACTGGTTTGATGCCCTGGAGAGTTTTATATGCAAAGCAGCTTTTGAACGAGGTCTGTCCACTGTCGCGCCGTAGCCACCGCTAGTACAGCACATGCAAACTGCCCACTATACGATATGACGATGACGCTGATGACGATGTCGACTGTGATCATGGGCGACTGGTTTGTGCAGTATATGACCTCTCGATATATTCTACGATCCATTTCGTATGACTAGAAACAACCAACAATCACCAGGAGAACGTTAACAGACCTCGTCTTTGCGAACTTCAGGCTGGATTCATTACCACAAAGCAGCAATAATGAAGGCAAAGCGAAATTAACAACTGAGTCACAACATACCATTATAACGAACAAACATTGTATATAACGGCACAACGGTTTATACTCACTTACACACGTGAGTGGTCAGTGTCGCTGGTGATTTACGGTAACACCGAACGGTCCCAATGCTTCACCTACTCATCTTCATTCACTTCTTGTACATGCAATGATCTTTTTGTTCTATATGTATATACCATTCATGATTGAGAATTTTCCAGTAAGTTACACACTCATAAAAAGAAAGTAAGAAAAGAGTCTATTGATTAGAAGATATAAAGTTTTTTTTTTTTTAACAAAGACACCTCGCTTGACTAATCGCGCTTTCCGGCCTCACATATTTGTCACACATTACCGCATTTTACAGTTACGCACACAGAAATGGAGAATAAGTGCGGCGAAAGATAACATGCACTGAAGTAAAAAAACGAAAACAGTTACGCTGCCATGTATATATATAAGAAACAAGAAGTCATTTAGACGCAGCCAAAAGATAGTCTGCGAAAGTCGATAAGACCAAAAGTATGTTTGACAGTTTTTACTTCGCCCTCCATGGCTTCCTTCCTGTCAGATATCGCTTTTAATTTACGTCTCGATCGTCCCCATCTCCGGTCAGGTGTCCCGGAAAGCTTGTTCTGCCGCCTGACAAAGCGTGCCTAATGAATCCACGAGCATTTTTCACGCTCCATGTGACGCTCCCCGCCACCAGGTCCATTGTTCATTCGACATTATCGCTTCTCTCGTTACTTCGATATTCTACACTAGATGTTTACCTTGCCCCCACAAGAAACGTTCTTTCTTTTTCTTCTTGTTCAGAATTGAAATAATTTTATGTATGTATGTATGTATGTATGTATGTATGTATGTATGTATGTATGTATGTATGTATGTATGTATGTATGTATGTATGTATGTATGTATGTATGTATGTATGTATGTATGTATGTATGCTTGTACGCACTATGGCCTTTAGTTTAGCAATACTAGAGCTGCAGATGCGTAAACGCTTAGCGAAGTCGAGCACACTGACATCAGCTCCCCGTTTTAAATTTGAATACAGGCAAATACAGAGGGCTCAAGTTATAAAAAAATCGGTAGAATATTACGTGGTCGTTAAGAACGGGGAGCCGTTAATTTATTTTATGGCAGCCTTATTCGCGGTCCGATAGCTTCCACAATGACGAAGAGTGAGGGGGATGGGTCTGGCCACGTGACGGGGTGCATTTGACTATGAACGTGTTCTATCTTTTATTTCTTTTTTATTTTCATTTTAATTTGTGGCTCGGGCCTGTCGCATTGAATTTGCAGACCAGGAGCTTCAATCGTTGGAGGCAGGTAGTGACGTCGTAGACGCCACAGGCGACAAGGGCTGCCAGTTTATCTTCAGTGTGGTTGACTGAACCGCTATAATGTGCAATATGCACTGAAGTTGTCTTGCCTTTTTTCTTTCTTGTTTCCATCGTCTCCCTCGCTTTGTTCTTTTGTTACTTTCTCTCTTACTTCATTTATCTCTCTTTATTCTCTCTCTAAATTTCATTCTTTCTTTCCTTCTTTTTATTCCTCATTTCTTATCGAAGCATCACTGATACGCAAAACAAGCCATAATTCCGCCTTCTCTGTTATGTGCGAAAGTGATTATCCCACGCAACATTTCGCAAAACACGAAGGCGGAAAGTGAGTAAGTGAGTGAGTGAGTGAGTGAGTGAGTGAGTGAGTGAAACAACTTTACTTAGTCTAAAATACACGCGAGTAAACTCAACGTCGCCTAGCACGAAGCCGGTGACGTTTGCTTTACCGAATGGCCTAAGCATTTTTCCGGAGACATGCATGAATAAATTATGCCCCACAGACATATACATGAAACCTGCCAAGTCACAGAATAATTGTCGGTGGTTCAGGTACCAGAACAACGATATGATTATGAGGGACGTCATCGTGGAGGGCTCCCGAAATTTCGACCACCTGAAGTTCCGCGCATCTAAATATAAATACCCGGGCCTATGAGTGTAAACAGGACTTTCTCCTGGGGTGGTGCAATCTTCTAGAGCATCGAGCGGTGGAAGAGAAAGTGGGATAAGTACTCCGTCCACACCCCCCTGCCTACGCTCACGCGCGAGCCTCTAACACTTTCATCGAAACGCAGCTGCCATATGGGCGAGATTCGAACCCGTGACCTTTGACTCAGCAGACACGCACCTTTACATACGAACCACGTCGGCGGGTAAAGCCTATAGATTTGCTCCTCTTAGTATTACTGATGACAGTAATGATCGTTACATATTTGGTATACGACTCGTAATACGAGTGTGTCGGTGAAAAGGAGACAAGCGCATCGGGAAAACGCTTGAACAGAGAGCGGACAAGCGCAGACTGAATCGCAAAAGCGAAGCGCAAAAATGAATAAGCGACAATACAGTAGCCGTCAAAAGTAAGCCCGCTCTTTCTTCCCAAGCTGTTCGCGTTACGCATTTCAACTCGTGTGCTTTTCATATTGCGCACTCACGAGCCGGCTGGCTCATATCACACATATTGCCTTCACTTGTTCCCCAATCCTTCCTGCCTTACTAATCTCGTTTACCTCTCTCTTTCCCCAATCTTAGCTGCCAAATAGACTTTCTTGCTACCGCTAACACGTTGTTTCTTTTCTACGTGTTTTTTTTATCTTTTGAATTTGTATGCGCGCGTACACCTCAGTGCTTTTGCATCAGCTCCTTTATTTCTCCTTCCTCTCCATCACCTGACGCGTGTGCATACATACCTCCTGCCTTTCTTTTTTGTCGCTACAGCGAAACAGATGGTCTGTCTTCCAGATCATGTAATTAAGAGTAATAGCTCGTAAATGTAGCCGCCGTAATTCAAAACATTTGTGTTCTCAGGTTTCAAGATAGCGGCGCGCCAGTGGCAGTTTCGCGCCACACACTTTGCCCGTTCCCGGCTTGACAACAAAAACAGAAGCTGGGTGGTGGTGTGTAAAGCAATGACGACACTAGCAAAATACTGAAGGCAATATAGACTCGTTCTCAACGTAAAAAAAACGAACAAACAAAGAAAGAAAAAGAAAAATGTACACCGTGCTTTTCAGCGTCGTAAACATTGCCCAGTTTCCGCTTTGACTTTTCTCATCTTCCATGTTTTGGAACACGCGTGTGGCGCCAAATGTCCGCCTTTCCCACCTCGTACATGTGCCGCGGACGCCGGTGCCTCCTTATCTCTAACCGAGTGGTAGCACACACGGACGCACATGGAGATATCTTCGCGGGAGCATTAATAAATTCATGCCCACTTGTCACTTGCCTCGGAAACAGTATTGTTTTCTACTTTTTTATTGTTATATTGCGCTCAGTGACTGGTGATGCGTTACTCGCTTCAGCGTACTTCTGCGCTGGGCCCCAAAGCTCTTGTTCTTATCTCCGGCGGCACTGGCCGAGCCATGTGACTAAAGCCGCACTACAAGTGGCGCTCCCACTTTGTTAAGAACAGTTTCTTTGTTCCCGCAGGCACAAACGAGTTGCGTTATGCTCATCTTGAAGTGAATGTGCCCGTATGCGCACGATAAAGACGAAGATTAAAACGGCAATTATAGTCATCAAGACTGAGCAGGGCGTCTCCTGAGAGCTACGGGAGAACATCGAGGGAAACAAGAACAAGAGCGCTCGAGATGAGGCTCTAAAGGAGCCGCGAGCACCGATCGTTGTTGTTGTTGTTACAACAGCCAACCCATCACGCTATCCCTCGCTGCCGAAGACAAGCACCCAGCCGACAACAGTTGTTTCCAAAAAGCCACGCAAACAGCTTGCGAGCAATGTATCTAGAACAAGCATGTTTGCATCCTTGCGAGGCAACAAAAAGAAGGTGTGTTGCTGACTTCCACGTCGTGCATGTAAGCCAGGCACGTTTTGTAGGCAAAAGCACCACGGATGCGTGTTGCGTCTACTAAGAAGAGATCACAATTGAAAGCTTCTTCAAAAGGCAAGGCACGCTTAACTCAGCTACGGAAAATGCTACTGAATTTTCCGTAGTATTAGGCCGCGGGTCGGCTTATGCTTTATGAGGCATAAGCCGACGCATGCACTTCATTAGGTGATTCTGTCATGTTACTATAGCGCCATGCTTTTGCGTGGTTACACAACAATTTTCGCGTGGTTACACGGGACAAGCGGTGCCATCTAACGTAGCGCAGTTGAAAAAAAAAAAAACGTTGGCTATCTTGAACTCAATGGCAGGATATTGATCAATGACCGGTGTTGCTGCTGTGGCTCCGCTGCTTTCGGTCTGCTGCCGCTAGCGCTGTAAAACCGGGCAACGCTGTGCACGGCAACAGTGACGTGAGTCGGTCCAGTCGGACCGCTTTTTGAGGCGGGTAACTTGAAGTGCGCTAACCCGATGCGGACCACTGAAACGTGATTTTATTTCTATATAAGCCTTTCCTTGGCACAAAAGTAACACTACGAGGTTTCTGAACCCCCATTTCAACAATCCACGTCGACTTAATGGTTGCCTTCGGTGTCCCTTTAAAGATGAGAGTCTTTCTTGGGGACCTTCGACGCTGAAATTTGGTCTGTCTGTATATTTGTCTGTTTTTCCATGGTAATGATGCCCCAAACAGCACTTAACGATACCTGAAACGGTCAACCCCATCCGCAGCGCCCACTAATATTGCTCACGTTTCAGCGTTCATACTGGTGCAATCGTCAATTAAAAAGCAATTATTGCGCATATCTGAGGCCCAATAACAGCACGCCGATGTGTATGTGTGTCTTTATACTAGAGAAGGCACACACAAGTAATTCTGAGAACCGTAGCGTTTGTCACGCTGCGCTGACATTGCAACGTGATGCTCAAAAAGGCAAGTGTTTCCAACGCTTTGCTAAGACGACACGGCCGTGGCACTTGGCCGTCGCTTTGGGTTCTACACCTTATCGCCTCCAAGACAGCCACGCATCTTTCTCCGCGGGCGCACACGCCTTCCTTCGTTTTCGAAGGTAATTGCTAGATGGCGCTCGTGTCTAATGTGCCTCGATGTGCTGGTTCGCCTTCGCTGCACGGATCAAGACTCTCTAACGCAGTGCTCCCAGAATGCAATTCACCAATTTTCTTGCGCAGAGCATCAAATAAACGTTTCGTTGACTCTCTCCACACACAAGACTATCGTCTTTCGATGACATTTGCAGTGAAACACGCAGATACGGGGTCATTTTTCTCGGAATATCTTTCTTTCTTGCATTTTCACATATATAAATACGTATAGACGAGAGCACGCCCATATCTCACCAAGGCGCCTTTGGTGGTATACGCTCGTTCCCAGAGACGCCATTATTTGTTTTGAACTGCCAAGGCGCGCCTCGATAGCATGCAGTGGCTCTGGGAGTTTAAAAAGCGAACACCTGTTCACGCTGCTCCCGCTTATAAAATGTCATCTAAGTACCACTGAGCTGTCATCTGATGCGAAAACAACCAGCGCAAGAAAAAGAGATTTCTGAGCACTGCCTGTGAAGTTAACAGTGCATCGTGGGAATCGTGCTGGTGCGGTGTTTTGCGATTGGAGAGATTGGAGAGACTTTTGTCCACAACGAAAATGCTGAGCTCCGCCGCCTTAGGATATAATCGCAATCGGCAGGAAAAACTTAGAGCCCAGTAAAGTATACGAGCAAGTATACTTATTGCGTTTATTCAAGCACGACTCCAGCTGTTCTACTTTACTGCATCGATTTGCGTGCAGTACGCCTGTAGTATGCTACACAAAACTATTACCGTACTCTTTCGCAGGCCGCACGTCAATATTAGAATATACGTATTACGACTCACACTTGGATGCACACACCGCACATGTTTAGTACAGCTTTAAAGGTCTACTATCGCGATGGAAAGAGACGTGACTCGCGCGGAAATGATGGCTTTCGACTCAGTCAAACTGCGACATGCCTTGACTGTCACTAGAATAATCTGCATGTGCTTTCGACCGGCATCACCGTAGCATTTTAAAATCTTCTTCTGGCTGGCTTTTTTGCATCGCGTGTGTGTTCCGAGTGCCCCGCAGGATTGGCAATTGATATACATGTGGTGCATGAGCGTAAGTTGGCGCCACATTCTAGCGCTACGTTGACGTCTGCTTATAGCACAAATTTTGCCTTGTCACAGCCAAGGCACGTCGCAGTTTACGCTTTCCGCTGTTCGTGTTTCTTTCAGTCGGATAATACGTGCCTAATGAAGTTGCTTCCGCAGTCTGCATTACACATGCTGCAGACATTCCGGACTGTCGAGAAAGGTCTCTCGGTGTTTCCCACGAAATCAGCATAAAGTTTCAGCAATAGAACAGCGCGAAACATGCTTACAGCTGGATTGAGGTTGTGCTTCGCGTTTGATTTGCAGATCGTCTGCTCGCATGGCATCTGAGGGTGTTGCTTCGCTGCGCTTGCAACAGATGGTGCCACACGCATTTCAATATGGTGGCAAGCACTGAGTTCACTGTGTTCTGGTGTATACACATACGGTGCATGACATTGACGTCCACGTCGACGCCGACGTCAGCAGTGAATTCCAGCCGAGAGATCCATATAATTGCTATCGCAATAAAACGATTTGATTTCGCGTTTCCCTCCCATGCTTTTGAACTGGAATGAAAAATCAAATGCTGTTTCACATTTTAGCTTTAGCAACAAACAAAACAGGCCACAGTCGCAAATCGCGCATGCAGCTATACTCAAGAAACTTCTTTTAGAGATGGTGGATGACATTTATCATATCATGCTCATGGTCTCTACAACGTTAATTAGTCGAGTAATATAAGCAATGAAGTAAAGAGAAGCATGTCGCACCTTTCACACACGCACATTCTAAAACAGCTCTCAAGACGCTAAATATTGCTATCACTCAATGTTCCGTCATTTAAATAGACCTTTTGCGTTGTTGGGGCTAGGGAATGGATGTGGGAGTATGATCTTTTCTAATGTTCTTCCACTCCGACTCTGTAACTAGGTGTATGGGGTGTTCGATTTCTGGGAAAAAATAAAAAGAAAAAGTATTGAGGGTTTGATAATTGATTGATATGTGGTGTTTAACGTCCCAAAACCACCGTATGATTATGAGAGACGCTGTGGTGAAGGGATCCGAAAATTTCGACCACCTGGGGTTCTTTAACTTGCACCCAAATCTGAGCACACAGGCCTACAATATTTACGCCTCCATCGGAAATGCAGCCGCCGCAGCCGGGATTCGATCCCACGACCTGCGGGTCAGGAGCCGAGTACCTTAGCCACTAGATTACCGCGGCGGGGCAAGTATTGAGGGGGGGGGGGATTCCCAAGGCAACGCAGTCAAACACATCGTCTCCCTGTCTCATGACTTTCCGTACTGCATTCCCTGTCATACAAGTGTCATTCGTCGGTATTATTGCTGGGTTGTGTGTTCTAAGATATGGCTGAAAGTGCTGGCACTGTTTTTATTTATTCATTCATTTATTTATTTATTTGTTTATTTGTTTATTTATTTATTTATTGGTACTACAATTCCCTGGAGTGATTTTAGCACGTGAGTACAAAAGACGTACACATCAGCATATAACACCAGGCAAACATATGGAACAGCCTATCACATTTCATATAGTAGGCAGCCATATAACACAAAGCAAACAAATAACTATCGCTTGCATTTTACAACGTAAACAAATATAACAAAATATGACCAATGACAAATCACTCTCATTTTAAGAAAAGAAAACAAAACTAGCACAAGTAAAATTACTTTCTGTTTTTTCACACTAGTGGCAAAGGATGTTAAAGACTGTGCTGTGACTTGATGGTTATTTAAACTATTCCAATCCTGCACAGTTCTGGGGAAAAAGGAATATTTGAAGCAGTTATTGCGGGTACGGAGGGGAGTTTTTGTACGATCATGGCGTTGCCTAGTGGCGTAACCTGAAGAAAATGAAATAATTTTTCCAATATCTATCTTGTAATGCCCATTAATGATTTGATATATATATTTTAATCGGGATGCGTGGTTTCTTTCTGAAAGTGAAGGTGAGTTACCTCTTACTAACAGTTTATTCACTCTCTATCGAGTGATTCGGTTGTGTAACTTACTTCTTCTTTATTTTTGTAACTATTTTTCTTTAATTTATTATTATTATTATTATTATTATTATTATTATTATTATTATTATTATTATTATTATTATTATTATTATTATTATTATTATTATCCCTTGGCCACTTCCCGTTAATGTGCATTTGTCGGTGCTGGTACAAGTTCAAATGACTGAAGTTCCAAGAACGATGCTTGATGGAGTTCTTCGTCCAGGACCAGGTTTCTCTGAAACAAGATCTTATTCATGTTTTGATTAATTAGGACAAGCAGATGCACTAGCACAGCTCTTCCACCGAGTAAAGCTCATCAGCTAGGTTTTCGTAGCGCGTGGGCAGACCTGCGCACGTGCCCAAACATGCGGGCAAATGTGTTTGGCCCCTCCCTCCATTTCCGCTCATTTTGCCAACCCGGAAAGCATATGGTTATTTTTTCACAAGTAACTATGTTGTGCTTTTAAATAAAGCGTTCATATTACGAGGCTGTTCGAACTAGTACTTTCAAAGTAAGAGACTGCGTAAACTGCGGCAGATGGAGAGAATTTTTTACGGTGTCATAGGGAAGCCGAAGACAAGCTGTTCATCCTCCGCATGAGTGCGGTTCCTATCGGGGAAAGTGCACGGCTGCATGGTGTAAAGACCAGAGGCTTTCTCCTTAACTCCAAAAGTGTTCGCTTTGTGTGGGCACTCAACTTTCAATGAGATGGGCATTCCGTCAGAGCTCCAGTTGGGAATGATTAAAGCCCGAGTAATTTGCGGCATAGGCACGCATCCGCCAGACTCACCCGCTCTTGGCATGCGTCCTAATATGAGCGCCCCGCACCTGGAAACGGAAACGTCCAAACTGGGCTCTTTCGCCGCAGCTGCTGATTTACCGTAAGGCAACTTTTTCAATATATTCATCCACTAGGTGGCGCCTATAACATGAGGTAAAGTTTTTGGGAACAAACCACGGGGTGGCGGTAACGCAGGTGTTCTGCGTAATTTGTTCTGATATGACTTCGAGATGTGCGACAGCGTTGGAACAGGAGAGGAAAGAAAAGACGTAAAGACAGGCACATTAGCTACTTTTAGACCGGCTGGCAGCCTTGTGATTGAGAAAGAGGAAACGAAAAAGAAATATGATGTCACGGGTTCATGATGTTGACGAATTGGGCACACTGCGAGTCGAATAGTAAACTGTTTATTTGGGCGAACGCGTGTCCAGTAAACTGAAAGTCGGATTACAGTGGCAGTCTTGGACTAGTAGCGGCGAATAGAGCGTCGGCCGTCGATCAAGCGTGTCGTCATTTATACACTTGCCATCGAACATTCTAGCGTTTCGCAGTGGCGACGTAGGTTCCAGAATAATCTGAAAGGTTCACGAAGTGGGCGTACCCTTAACAAAACGATCTACTACAGCTTCGAAGCTTCTTCAACACTGTAAGCGCGGTTCGCGCTGAACATAGTGTAACGGGGCGATAACAAAACTTGAGGAAATGAACGTGGCAATATACAAGAAACGCCATAAAAAAAGAAAGACAAGCGAGAAACAAGGCTAAAGTAGGTTACGACACCGATTAGTGTGTCTCCAAGTAGATACACAACAGCACTCTCTAATTAGAGTACATTTGTTTCCTTATAAGCTAAACATGATTTTTCTCTTAAGACTATTTGGGCATTAAAATAAATTAGGCATTGTTGAGAGGTCGGTAAGCGCCGGTGATGGTGATGATGATGAAGACTTTTATTTTATTGTCCAGAAAAAAAGCTGGCGAACCAGGGCGGGTAATTTCATTGTACCTGCACCTGAGCTAACGCTTCCAAATATCAACACGCCTACTATATCAGATACTTGAGTTCGTCATACACGGGAACAGCACGCACATTGAAATAACGCAGGGTGACTCTGTCTGGCGATGGCTTCGCGTATACTCGAATACATGCCAACTCCCATTTCTAAAGACTACTTCCCCGCTCTCATCACCACACGTTATTAGCGCGTGTCCAGCGAGGTCGCATTGCACACGGAAGCAGAGTGCGTTTCCCAGTGTCACCAAGTGCTTGACCGTGCGTTGACGAAATCGCCAGGTCCTGCACACACAAATCGTCCTTGAAGGCGAAGCCTCCGGTAACCACACGGTATGCGAACAATAGCGGAGCCATCCTTCTCTGAGCAAGCATATACAGATGATTAATTCGTCACCATCCACGTGCGCTCACTTTTTTCACGATGCCCCCTATACTATGAAAGTATACCGCCACGCGACATTTACGGCTTATTCAGCGAGTAACACGCCGTGCCGGGCCTATATATAGTAACATTGTAATGAAGCCCCGTCACGGCATACGTTTGCACGCCGAGTGACTAAGCTGCGCGAAGAGTGTGGTGGTGGACCCCGCTAGTCCGAGCGCCTCTCCTGACCACCGGTGTTTTGGACAAGAGGCTCGAATGACACGTCACGGTAGCTGCTGGGAACCCTGTGCGTGTCCTATGCGTGTGCGAAGCTCAAGCAGGCTTGCAGGATCTCGCTTCTTCAGTGTCGCCTCCGGCAGGGTCAATGACGCCTCCTGCGTGCCGTGCGCGGTCAGCGTCATGGCGACGCGGCAAAGTGTTATTAATGAACTATACCGGAGCCCCACTTCACTTCATAGGCACACTGAAAAAAAAAAGAGCTAAGGTAAACACAAGCGACGTGCCGTGTCAGGATACACAAAGGCGCGGATAGCTCAATTTCGCTTCTTTCTCTCTCTCTCTTTACTTTTTTTCTAACAGGCACGCGATCCAGTCGTGGGTACGCGATGATAAATGAGTGTCATGGCTGGATGCCTGTTTTTTCCCAGGATCGGCGTTCTTCAAATCACCGAACGTACATGTCGTACACTCCCAACTGAAATAATTTGCTTGCTCTTTTAGTTACCATGTCTTAATTTCCTGCAGCTCAGGTCATCAAGTAACACATTTCGAGTAAACATGTGCACGTGGTGATGGCTCTTTCTATTGAGGACGACAATGCAGTGGCGCAAGGCACTTAATTGGCAAACGCTGTAGTTTACGCTCTAGGAAACATAAATGCAGAAGCTTACAAATACCGCAGTTGAGTGTACCTCTGCAATAGTCGCTGAAAATAACTGTATAGTACTGCGGCGCTGTTGATTGCATATCGCGGTGAAATGATAGCCCGATTAGTTAGCTGACTGCTTGACCGACTGGCAGGATCACCTTCCTTGGTCGATGGATTTTAAAAGATAGCGAGCAGTAACGTATGGATCGCGACTGACGTACAGACAAGCATGCAAACAAACAAGCAAACAGATAGATAGATAGATAGATAGTAAGATAGATAGATAGATAGATAGACAGATAGATAGATAGATAGATAGATAGATAGATAGATAGTAGATAGATAGATAGATAGATAGATAGATAGATAGATAGATAGATAGATAGATAGATAGATAGATAGATAGATAGATAGATAGATAGATAGATAGATAGATAGATAGATAGATAGATAGATAGATAGATAGATAGATAGATAGATAGATAGATAGTAGATAGATAGATACGCTCAAAGTATCTCAAAGATACGCTCAAAGATACGCTCAAAGTATAGATACGCTCAAAGTATCAAAGTTAGACCTACGGTCTAAAGAAATGCTTCGCATTTAATATTAATCTTTACTACTTTTGTATTGCATGGCTAACTTCCCAGATGAGGTTTAATGTGAAGTGAACATAATGAACAGACAACCAAATACGTATGATTTCCGAATGCTACTATAGTGAACACGTCACTAGCATCTTTTTTTTTTTTCTCACCGAAGGTTAGAACTGTACCTTCTTGTCATTATAGAATGTTAGTATATCACCTTTGCGTCAATTCGTTAGTGAAGGTGCGTGTGTGCACGCGCACATGCGTACGTGTGCGGGCATGCATGTCTGTCTTCATGCTTCCCATATTTCGCTGTGTACTATCTCTGCTGAACGAAATCATCCATGGTTTCACATAATCGGAACACTTGATACGAAGTAAAAAAAATCAAGAAAAAAATGAGATTCCATGCGAAGTGATGAGCAATAAATGTGGGATTCCAAATGGCGAAGATTTAATGCGGCCCTCGAATCACGACTCCGACATTTCCCGTTCGGTCGCAGTTCGTGCAACAAGACGAAAAATAAAAAGGTACCAGCAAATAAGCACGCACGCTTCCGAATCAGCAATGCGATAGTTGCGGCGTTAAGAGAGAGACGTGCGGCGGCAAATGGCGAGAATCAAGATACATGAGCGTAAAAGTGGCGAGGCATCATCGCCCAACGAGTAAATATCCTTACCTGCACACCGCATTTGCTGCTTCCTCGCTCTGTTGAGGCCTCCCTCATTGCGAAGCATTAGGAGTTTTTTTTTCTTTTGCTTTTTCACCTTCTATTGAACTTACCCACCTCTGAGAGTGCGTTAATCTTCATCAGCAGGCCTCTGAAAAGGCCTCTGCAATATTTCCGCGGCAATCCAGTCTCTCGCGTAGCTAATCTTTTTTTTTTATTTCCTTTGCTCTCGCTTCCAACTGCAAGTGGGCGGCGAGATGCAGCCGTAATTGTAATTCGACGTAACCGGGCACATGCGATGTTTACCGGGAGGCGTGATGTGGTCCGTTCTGCGCGGAACGCGAGAGAGGTTCGACTTACGCTCTAAAGGCCACTCCACCGGATGCCGTCTATTTCTTGCACCACTGGCGGATAGATTACGGGCGCGAAAAGGCAGTCATGACTTTTGAATTACCTGTGCCCCACGTAAGAGATTCGCGGCAAGCTGCGGGCTTGCAGGTATGAATACTTCTGACCACCCCTTCATAATGTCTTCCTCTTCTTTATCTTCTCCGGTTGTCTTTTCTTTTTTTGGTTTATGCCATCAGCCAATCCCCTTTGCCGTTAAGAGACGGGGAAAGGTACTCGCTATTAGCTTTCACGTGTAAGCTGATGAATTTTACACAAGCCGATAGAGGGAAAGTGAGATAGAGAAAGAGCGGTAAGTTACCTGGTCCAGTCTACCACCCTGTACTTGAGAAGGAGAAAGGGCGTATGAGGGAATAAATGGAAAGATTTGATGAAAGCCCTACAGATTATAACTGACACTGTCTAATTAACATGCACATAATCAATATGCAGTCACAATGCGTCGCTCAATCCGGCATGGTATGGTTATTGCATGGTGAGAAAAACTTTGAGGTCCTGCTTCTCCAATTAATACACCAACACGTTTATACCGGCTGGCGCTGAAGTATTGTGTCAATAAGGCCTTCGAAGTAATCATTTACTGCCGTAATATTCAACGCTGTGGACTGTACGATGTGATCTTGAAGCACGGTGTCGGCGTGAATCTGCTTGGCCTCATCACAAGCCTCTGTATTTAAGGTTTGTACGGTGACGCTAAAGACTCTAGAAACCACTGGAGTGCATCAAGCGTTGACAGTTTCCCTTCTGTGGAAATATAGCCAAGTAATTCTTCTCGATAAACGATAAAGAAAGGCTAGTGTTTGGCATTGGAGATGTCCCTGACCAATTATGCATTTGGCGGATCATGTATAAGACGGTGATAATAGAAACTGTTTAATGTATGGATTGAGAGGGCGGATTGTAGATATGGCACCTTTTTTCAATAGTCATGCGTACATGTTTTTCAACAGTAAGTATAATGACTATCTGTTGAAACCCCGTAGCCTTCTCAACCACCTTATCGCTGTGAAAAGTAGAACTTTTTGCTGTATATAAAAGAAAATCCGCGTTTTCGTTGGCCTCTTTGTACCTGTGTCATTCTTTTTTTTTCTTTGAACAAAGTGTATAGCATGGGGAGTGCGAAGTCAGAGCCTCTAATTCCCGTTTCAAAAGCGTCCAGTTTTGATCAGTATGTTGAATTGTATGCCGGCTGAATATATTTAACTCTATATATAAAATTTGAGTGTTTTCCGCACCATTTCAAAACTAAGCATCCATGTACAATTGGCCGCGTAATTTGTTCAGTCACTCACTATTAGAATGAGCAAAGTATTCACCCCTTTATTGAGCTTTATGGTTACGTAAATGTTAGGGTACATTAGCTATGCAAACGTGATGCTAATGATATACTCTTTTGGGCAACCTGATGGAACTGAAATGGTTTATTCAAATTCAACGTAATGAAGCAGATTCAATATTGTTGCAACTGACCACCGCGCTCAGCTCCTTCAATTAACAATTTTTGAGTTCCTACCTTTGGTTGGGACATGGTGTAAGAGAGTCACAGTCGCAAAGCATTGTGGGACCATCTACGGGGTGCGGACGTTGAATGAGGTAGGGCAGTTCAGTAGCCACATCATCAATAATTTGATAGCTCGTAGCATGGCAATCAACCTTCTATATACTAGTAAAGGCAACGGTCAGCATAAGCAAAAATAGAAAAATAAACTGAGAAAGTCACGTTTTAATGAGGGTGTCTCATCAAAAGTCAAGTGCTTAAGCGCGTGCTTGCGTATACGTGTGCGCGAAACATCCACAAAGGATTAAGCACGCACCAAATGGAAGGAAACGGTATATGTGAACAATCGATCAGGACTACTATTAATTAATTTCAAGCCTAACTACGTGCCTTGCTCGCTAAAGGCTTCAGAAGCTAATTGGTAGACCAGTCGAAGACAATGCGAGCGCTCGAAGCAGGGACTGAGCAGGGTGCAATGTGTCCCCCCCCCCTTATCTATTTTTTTTCTTTCTTTTGTTTTTGTTTACGAGCCTTTCTTCAAAAGTATATTGCACGAAGTGTGTCGTTGCGGTCCTCGTAACCATATCATGATGTACCTGCAGTCCGCTTTGACGAACGACCGAGTAGGCTTAGTTTCCAGCGGGGCCAACACAGTATGTACGGAACGCCCATATCGCTGTGCGTATACAAAAACCAAGCACTATTTTGGTATACACCTAGCTTCCTATGAGGTTACGTTTTTTTTTTTTTTTTTACCTACAAAAGGTATACGAGCGGGAGCGGGGATGAGTAAACTTCTAAACGTAAAAGTATACTCCAGAGTATGAACCAGGTACAGTTTATACATGCATAAATGCAGTGCGTGCATGGGTCGTAGCGCCGACCATGTAAGGGGCGGATCTAGCTGCATTGCGTGAGTTTGCGAAAACTCATGCACTGCACATTCAGGCAGTGTTTCTGCTTGCGCTTATTTCCAACCGGCGCACGCACATTTCCTACATAAACCATTGTCATCACATTGCGGCAAAAGTATGAACCCGCTGTGGGCTCAATATGGGGTCGCGTTGCGGAACGGGGCAGTCGGCTGAGTCTAAATAGCACGACATTTGAGGGGTCATGCGAGGTTGCTTGCGAGCACCCGACAGAGGAATGTCGCGTTTGGGGTTCGTATAGAAGGTCACAAAACATTAGGGGTGGAAGTTTTATCGTGAGAGACTTGCTCGATATCTCCAATCTGAGAGAGCAAGAGAAAAGAGAGCAACAAGATGTCAGTCATCTGAGCACTCTGTTTACTAATATACGCTGGGGCCTCCCTACGCTGCGTCACACGTCTCTCATGGCCCCAGTAAGCACAAGACATGGTAAATAGAGGGCGCAGTCACATGGGCCTTTAGGGGGCGAAGGGTGTGTAGTCAGGCAGATGGTTATGAAGACTGGGGGCAAATAAATGAAAATATTAAACGAATCCAATCATAAAGACAGCACTGGCATAATAGAACACTTAGCGTGACATAGATAATCACGGACTGAAGGTGATGCCCTTCGAAATTCCTGCCTATCATTTCCTGTGTTCAGCGCTGCTTATTGCAGAGAAACTACACCGAAGGTTCTATAGCTAGCACTTGTCACAGCATCTGATTAGGAGCGTAGGTAAGCAAATTGTCATTGTCCTAACTCACAAATGGGGACCGCGAACACTCGGTATGAACTGCTCGTATAGAACCGTGTTTTGAAATATAGTGAACCGAATTATATTGGGCGTTACGAGAATAAGCTGCTCACTAAAATTAACGTATTGACTCAGGCTGTTAGGGTTCTAGTTAAGAAAGAAAGACCAGCCCGACTGGGCATATTTTAGCAATAACCTCTGACAGCCTAAAAGGGCCATGCAAAACTTTTCTAAGTAGCCATGCGATGGATTTGCTAAGGGAAGCTTATTGCCTCATGAATTCACCACTGCAAAATTTTTCAGAATTCATCTAAGACGCACAGGGTTACAAAACATTGTCACACGCTGCAATTGCATTCTCTGTTCTCTCGTCCGACAAAAGCACTGGAAGTTAAGCATGGAGGGATGGCACAGAGGAAGAAAATACGTCACGCGTCTTTTTGTTTATTTCGAATGCGCGGCTTTCCAGCGTGATCGAGTGCACACGCGTGGACGAGTCACGGCTCCACGCGGCGGCCTCAGTGACGACCGAGCGCGCCATGCTCAAATCCGCCAATGGTTGATACTAGGCATGGGACCTAGTGATTTTGAGTATGTAGGGACATTTGTCGAGAGAAGAGAAAGCGAATTTTAGCTAACCGAGAATTTTCTGTGGATTCCAGGCCATGTGCCAAGCAGAATTATTTGAGAAGCATGTTCTCAGGAGCCGCCACTACCGATCAGCAGCGCTTTCTGACCATGCTCAAAAAGTGTTGCGGGCTCCTTTAAGCAACACAACGGCGTACCTAACTAGATTGAGCAGTATAAGGTAATACGTACTGTGGAATTATCGTAAGCGTAAGTTGTTGATAGTTTAGGCATCCTGATTCAGTGCCACTGACCACTTTGAGGTGTCAAACTTTCAGTGTAATCTCTGTCTACCAAAATGTAATAATGCGAGTAGATTGCCTGGTTTCTCACAAAAATTATCTAAAGTGCCATGCCAGCCACCACTTTAAAATCACATTAAATTGGGATATCACACACGGCATATCACCTTGAATTTCAAGATTTACCGAAGAAACGTGACTGATCCCCCTATATAAGAATTGGTATAACATGAAAGTAAAATGTGTCTTTAGAAAGGTAACCGAGCGGTTATTGTGCATTGTTTAAGCAACAGGAACTAGTTGAAAAGTCACGTTAGGAATGGCACGCAGTTTAAAACTTGCAGCGCACACCTCAAGCAGAAAACACGCACGAAATTAGTATTCACAGGAGAAGCTCAAACTAACATATGTCACAACTTGACACTTAAAGCGCGTTGTTCAAACTGAAAGAAAGACGCACGAAACGAGCGCACAAGTATGCTAAGGACAAGCGCGAATTGCTGTCACAACTCTTCCTGCGTCGTGTGTCAGCAGCGTGCTCCTTTTATAAACGCGGCCGCGGCAGCGTGCGAAGTGACCTTTGCCCTCTCCTGAATAACGAGTCTGACAAGCACGCGAGCAGGAGAGACCACGCTCCGTGGAGGCTGCGCTTTGTTGCTTCGTGGAGGCGACGACATTAAGAGGGCGCCCAATGCGAGCCCATCGTGCCAACTCGCCACTGATAATGAAAGCGCGCTAAAGTTTCGAAGCTCTGAATACAGCCAAACGGTGCATGGTGTACGTAAATGGCTTGCCATGATCAATCCAGACAGGGTAAATTTTATGGCGTAGTGGTTAGCGCCACGCGCTGAGAATCGAGAGGCTGCTGGTAGCCTTCTTGTATTTTTTTTCTTTGTAATTGCTCAATGTATAATCTTCAACGTCACTTTCGTGACGAAGTACGGTGGTAGTCGTGGTAGAGCCCGACATAATATATAAAAAAGGTTAGCAAGGTGATCATTTGTTATTAGCATAGGTCGGCAAAAGTTATGGAGCTCACTCAATTTCACTCATGAAATACACTTAGAGCTTTCGACTCACTGGGACTCAGATACAGGAACTTTTTTTACTGGACCGGACCCATTAGGACTCACCCTCACTAAAGCTTTCTTCAAACGACTCACAAAAACATTACTCACCTTGACTCGCTAAGATTCAGACTCACGGCTCGATCCGAGTCGGAGTTAGTCCGAGTGAGTCAAGTCATGAGTCATTTTGCCAACCCGTAGTTATTAGATGACTTTTCTTTTTACGTTTGCGCATGTGCACTTTGAACAAAAACGATGAGCAACCGTGTTTCAAATCACCATTGTACCAGAGATAATACAGTGAAATAAACGGCGATCAAACTCAAGGCATGAGGACGCCTAAAAACTCCCACAGAAAGAACAAAAAAGTAAGACACATTCCACGCACATCAAAGAAGACGATTCCTGTTCGCCGGAACGACCAGAATACGCCTACTTGCCGGGCACTCCTTCGTAATAGCCGAGCAAGGAGATAAGGCGGCGTCCCTCTGCTCCTAGTTCAATGCTCAACAGATGACGCCATCTCCAAAGAACCCTTTGAAGCGCACCCACGCCCCGAATGCTACACGTGCGTCGAAGGAAAAGGTGGGTGATAGCGGACACTGGGCAACGTTAACAAGGAGGCGAGTGCAGAGGAACAGCTGGCCCCGACTCTAATCAAAGGAATGAAGCTCCGCGCACATGCCACGTCTTTTCGCAGCACTCCCGCTTCTCGGCCCCGTGGCCGCACCGGTACTTCTCGCCCGCACGCTCGCGTTTAGCGGTATTTGAGGCGTTGGAAGGGGGAGGGGGGCAATGCGGGCTGCCTACACACGTGTAGTAGAGGCAGCAGCGTCAGCGCACGCATTTTCGGAGCTCCTCGGCCAATCAAGCGGCGGACTTCATGTGAGAGTTTGCAGAGGGAGCCTCCGGTTTTTGGAGCACTGCGGGTGCTCGCGTTGCTTGCCTCGGGCACCCCCTCCAGTCAGCGGCGGCGGTGCCTCCTCTGCGGCAGCTTCTAGCGTTGTCGGGCAACCTGATAAGGTGCCTCGCGTGGAATGTGCATGCTCGCCGGCTGGTCCCGCAGAATCCTAAGAGCGAGATAGTGGACCTTCGCGGGTTCGACGATCTCTCGGCGATGCTGGGAACGTGACTCCAACGTCGGAAATAAATGTACTCTGGATGGACCCCCCGGGCTGTTTTTGTGGGGCCAGCGAGAGATGACGACACCGTTATTGGGTCTCACGAGCCGCCATGGTGCTGGCCAGTTGTAAGACGGAGGCCCTCTGTGAGTAGATTTATCCCCCGGACCTCAGGGAGAGAGCGCGCGCTAGCGCTTATGTGACATTCTCGTGGCCGCACTAATACATTTACAGGATGCCCGGTCCTACCCTACCTCTCTTTTAGCTCTCTCGCTCACGATAACGGCTGTTCGACGGAATGCCAACCCAGAGTGATCCTCCATTCACGCTCCGGGGTCAGCTTCGTTGGACGCGGGCGGCTTTCAGGCGATGAGAGGAAACTTTACGAAAACATACATGTCTTTATTGCAGCACATGCTGAGGTTTTACTTCCAGGGTGCGTGCAGCGATGGCCTGGAGTGGGTTTTTGGAGCAGCCATCGGCATTTTATGGCTCGCGTGATCCGAATGTTGAACGTCAACACTCTGTTATTTTCTCCCACGTGCAGCGCTTTTCAGATATGTCGGCATCTTGACGTGCCTCGATGTGTTCGCGATGCACTCATCCATAACTGGCGACCGTATAGCTTCATTGGTGGTGACGCAATGTTGGTGATTCTTTATGCGCATCTCAGAATGAGAAGATACAATGAAATTTCATTGGAGAATACAAGAGAACATTAAAGAACACAACACACAGTTAGGGCGAGGGACCTGCAGACGTCGTCGTCATTGTGTT
>NW_023612732.1:0-41933 GCF_013339725.1 Rhipicephalus microplus | reverse complement strand
ACCTTCGGCCCCGATTCGAGCAGCCAACTCCGAGGCCCAACTACATGGAACATCTGTGAGACGAACTTCACCCCCTTACTTAATCGAGCTTTGCGGGAAGGGAGCGGCCATATTGAGACATGCGCGGTTTATTAATTATCACTGTATCATTTGTGTCGTCGTGTGTTTTTTATATGCATACCCTTGTATCATTACAGTTACTTTATTTATGTGCCTGCCCTGTGTCGAATGTCGCGAGTGTTTAAATCATGTGTTATAATTTTGTGTAGGGTTGATGTACGCGGGTCTACGATGTTTGCAGTTAGTACTAAATAATTAATCAGTAACAAGAAACGAACGTAGCGCCTCTTACTTCCCGGCCCAGCATGAATCCCTGTATGTGAGAAATGATTGAGAACGTAGCCAAGACCGAAACGGATAGACAAGGGGTTGAGTGGTCTTCCCTGTCTTTGGTAATCGGTGGCGTAGCGGGGAATGTCTCACATGTGTGTCAGAGAGTTGAGCTATTGTTAGTAGTAGAGCTATGTGTTAGAGAGGAGAGCTCGGCTCTTCGGTTCTCTAAGCTGTCGGCCCCAGTGCCGAATTTGTAACGCCTCTGTAAATATGCTGAACATAAACCTTGTTTAACTCACAACGTCTCGTCCACTCGTCTATCAGCTCTGCACAGAAGCAGTCGCGAGCTGAGAACCTACGCTACCAAACGGCTGGTGACCTTCCCGGCGGAATTCGAAGCAGTGGCGCCTTCGGGACCGTGTTGGCATCACCGTTTTTCGAAACAGTGGTTGCAGCGGTGAGATTTGTGGCGCCCTTCGTAACGTCGTCGGAGGCGCACTTCGCAACAACCCCGAACAAGGTTTAGACTACGGGACGCACCAGCTGAGAGCCAAACAGTCTGACCGTGTCCTAGTGGTTAGGGCGTCCGCTTCGGCTGCGGGAGGTGGCTTGTTCGAAACCCACACCGGGCACCCACCGGAATGAAACTGGGCACAAGCATCCCCCGGCCAGACGCCCGGCTTTCTTCAGGGGGATCGCTTGGGGGAAGCTTCGCTACCTCTGCTGTGTCACTTTCGAACGGCGCAGCCTTTGTTGAGGCAACGGCGGTTGCCGTGGTAAGCGGCTCAAACATTACGAGTGCAGACGCAAAACGCGTGCAGCGAGCACACGTAGCGCGCTTCGTCACTCGATCGACCCCTCACACGGGTCCGCAGCTCACGGCACCTGTCTACCTGTGTAGACAGCTTCTAGCCTCTGTAGCGCCAGCGTACACTGACATGATCGGTGTGCGTGCATCTGTGCACACCGATCTTCTGGTGGCCAAGCCGTATGACAGCACCCCAACAGGTTGTCACTCTTGCTAGTTGAGGGCCCTCTTCTAATGAAAAAGTGGTGGGGTCAGTATATTTTTTGGGGCGGGGTTTCCAACAATGAAACGCGCATGATTGGACCCATGTACAGGTCTTTTGTCCCCAAGGAAGAGAGCGAGGGGACACGAGGGGGATTTAAGCGCAGGATTTTGCCCTGCCAGGCAGGCTAGTCGCTGACCAACATGGTTTATAAACAGAACAACTAGTATCTCTTCTAGAAGTTTTTAGTGTGGCTCTGTATCGGCTGGCCACCTAAACTTTGCAACGTAGCCATCGGGACTTCGCCTCGAGTTAGCTCAAGCTGCCCGAGGTCACCTGCAAGCACTAGCCTCCCGGAGCCACCAGCGTAGCAACACCGCCGACATCACAGTCGTGCCAGAACTCTCTTTGACTTCTCGTATCCGATCGCCGGGGACGCAACGCTGCCGGACATCACACGTATGCCTTCACCTGTTTATATCTTCGAACTTTCTTCTCCGTAGCACCATTGTTGTTAGTTTGCGTAGTTTGTAATAGTTCTCTCTCGTAAGCTTATTTATTGTTTTTTATATGTATTTTTTAGGTGTATCAGTGTTGATGTATTTTGTTAGTTGTATTGAAGTGTTGTACTAGATCCCATGTGCTGCAATATCACTAGAGTAAAGTTTGTTTTGTTTTCTCACGTCTCTGATCTCTTCACTGTCTCTGCTTGCGTACGGAACGAACTAACCTGCTGTCATTCCCGTCGCCGACTTCGCGCTGGCGACGCTAGAGGGGCAGCTTGTAACATAACCTCATCCCCGCCCAGCCCGAATAATACTGTAGGACGAACCTTTAATAAAGTTTATTCGTTTTTTTCATTCAGCTCGTCGAGCTGAATGAAAACTTCAGCACGTCGAAGAAGGTGTATCCTCGGTAAAATCCGCCCCACCAAAGAGCACGGTCAGCAGAGAATATCCACGTGATGCTATGAACAGACAAATAATTGCCGACTTCACTTCCCCTAATAATGTAATGCACAGTACGAAGTTCGCAGGAAGCCCTTTTATAGCACAAAACATTGTCAGAGTAAATCACTGAAGGAAATTCATGATGTGCAGTGAAACGCCGAAAAGCTTCCAAGAAACCGTCTGCTGTGGAACGTGAAACAAGCTCTAGATGAACAGCGCTTATTGCCGCGCAAGGGAATAGCACGATGTATGATTTCTGAGTTGGCTCACTTTTCAAGTACACTGGTCCAATCAAATCTACACCACTAATCACGCGGGCGAGGTACACCGCCCGATCCCTCTTTTGACACACTGCTTTGCCTTCGTCACCCAGAAGCGCTCTCGGTGTTCCTCGGTGGTTGTTGCGACTCCTGCGTGTAGAAGCCTCAGGTGTAAGCCGGTGGCAATAAGTTCAGTGGCGATGTGATCACCGGGAAGCATAATCGAGTGTTTGATGCCCTCGTGGTACACGACATTGAGAAGGCTTGCTTGAATTCTCAGTAATCCATCCTCTTCCGAAATAAAGGGGTGCGAATCCCAAATGGTTAGCGCATTGGGTAGATTTTGCCCAGTCTGGAGGACTGCTAATCCAGGGCCGAATCGTTGTTTTTGAATATTTGACAGCCAATATACCTTTCAGAGGCGACAAGCTCCTCCGTCGTTAGGTGTTCTTGAGGGGTTGGCCGGTCAAAGTAGGCTGTGACAAACCTCAGTATCTAAGCTATGTCGCGTAGCACCCACACCAGGAACTATACTTTGATAAATTCAAAACAGCGTTCACCGATGTCGAGGACGAATAATGTGTAACGGTGTATACTTCGGACTTCTCCTTTAGATCATCTCGAAGAGCATTCACGTAAGTATTCATGTGTTTAGGCCATTCTTCGCTTCTGACCAACCAAACTGGTCCTCTCCACCAAATCACCTTGTCAATCAGATTTTTAAATCATGTGCCCCGGGAAGCTAGATCCACTGGGTTCTCTTTTCCAGATAAATAGTTTCATTACGAAGAGTCGGAGAGGTCTTGTGTGACTCTTTTTTTTTACAAAGTGCTTCCACCTTGAAGGGATGCCTCTAATCCGACCCAATATCACTGTTGAATCGGTCCAAAAATAGCATTTAGAAAAAGTTATTTCCATTGCGTCAGTTATGAAGTTTGCTAGTTGGGCACCCAATAAAACTCAAAAGCTCGAGCCGTGGAAGTGAAAGCTGCTTTATGGGAGCAAGACGGCCCTTTGCTTGGGTATCTGACTTGGTGCAACATTGCATTTGTGCCGCAGATAAGCAACAGCCCTGTAAGCGGCTTTGCTTGCGTCAGTGAATACACGCAGCTCATAATCCAAATCACTGATTGACAAACAAAACCTGGGAACTGAAATAGTCTTGATGTCACGAACATCTCATCACCACATATCCCATTCTAGGGCAATTCGAATACGAGTTTCACAATCACAATCAATTGGTATTTGCCAAATGCGCTGAAAAAAGTATTTTTGGCACGTATTAGAAATGGTGTTGCAAGGCCGAGAGGGTCGAACAAGCGAGCGGAAATCCGTAAAATGCACCGTTTCGTTGGCTATATTCCTTGTAGACATTCAAGAACAGTATTGACGTTCAAGCTTCGCCTGTCTGACCTGGTGTTTTGCAGTATTCCGAGTATCTTCGCGTGGTACGGTTGTTCGACGCAGTTTTCTAGGCCAGTGTAGTTAGTTACCTACTTTTGTAACTTCATTCCAGCTTTCGCAAAGATTTCTGTAGCTTGGTCGAATAGCTCACAGGCGTCTGATGCGGTAGGCACACTGGTGATTGTATCATCCATGTAAAAGCAACGCACCAACTTCTCACCTATCCGGCGATACTTTCCGGATACGCACTGCAGATGATACTGCAATTCGCACTCAGTAAGAAAAGGCTTGCCATAGTGCCAAAGGACACTCGAGTCATGCGATATTGGCAAACGCGATTCATGTCACGCACTCCTGTTGGCGTTCTTTCAAACCACAGGTATCTCAGAGCATCCTTGTCACTCGGCCTGATTCCAATCTGTAGAAATGCTTTCTGGACGTCGGCCGCGACGCCGAACTGATGCTGACGAAAACGCAGCAACATCTTCAACATATCGATGCTCAGGTTGGGGCCTTTTTCCAAGTGGTCATTCAACGAAGTCGCTCCTGAGGAATGGGACGAAGCATCGGAAACAATTCGGAGTTTCGCTGTGGTGGATGATTCTCCAATCACTTTGTGATGGGGCATGTAATATTTAGTGGTGGTCGCATCATCGATGACGCGAACTGGCTCAGCATGACCATCAGTAAGGTACTGCCTGACTGCTGCATCGTAGTGGAGCCTTATTGTTTCGCTCTGAGACAACCGGTGACGGAAGCAGCGTAGTCGCCTGATTGCTACCGCACGAATATCGTGCAGGTCTGATTATCTGTCTTTACAAGACAGACAGACTTTGTACCTTTCGTCTCGAAGCTCAGTTGTTTCACTGAAAGCTTTTAGCACCGGCTTATCGTGGCAGGATGGCTCATCTGCATCTGTGATACCGTAGCTTTCGAGCTGCCAGAACTTTCGTAGTTTTGAGCCTATGCGTTCCTGCATCAGGGCGCCGCTCATGCAACAACTTGTCTGTAGTACACAAACGTTTGCGTTTGTGAGTGGAAGATTGATTGCGTCATTTAGGGGCCTTGTACTATCCAACCCAGTGAAGTCTGAATGGAAAGAAGGCTTTTGCGATCTTTATGTCAAGTGACTTCGCTCCCAAGAATCTTTCCCAATTGGCCTGAGCCAATTAATAAGCTAATGCTTTCTTCCTGGGTGATATGCGGAAATCAAAGTTCATAAGTCAGTTGTTGACGACGATTCCGCAACTATTTGATCAATTCGTGGTCTTAAGGTACTTCAGCAACCACTTCACAGATCTGCTCGATTTCGATTGCTTCCATGACATGCTGAATATTATCGCATTGGCTTTGTAAACTTACTTTGACTATCCATCGTGCACTGCGACTGTGTTTGTTTCCAAATTGGTTGATGGTAATGTCAATTTCTCCTAACACCTTCAGGTTCAATTTCCTTGAAACGTCTTCTTTAATGAAAATGCGCTGGCTACTATTATCCATGATGCCTCTTATATGGCAACTGCCTTTTGCGCCTTTAATCCATCCTCTGAAGGTTTGCAATGGTATTGCATCAAGGCTCCTTTTGCTATTTTACACAGCGTACATGTAGGTACTGCTCATAGCGTGTTGTGGTGGCGTCATTATTTCAACAGCTGTACTAGCCTGTCTAGAGCACATCGAAGAAGTATATCTTCCATGACAATGTAAGCAGCTCACCTTCCGTCGAAAGTTTTTTGCTCGATGTCATTTTGTGGTACATCTGATGCAGCAGCCAGTCGTCAACAGAAGACGCTTTTTCACTGAGTCAGGAAGCGATGCATCGCAGTCGAATGTTGGGTGTGATTTCTGGCAAAAATGGCACGCCTCTTTTGTGACGGCACCGTTGAGAACTGCCACTGATGCCATAGGCTGATTCTTGCGGCTGCCGGAGGTCTGTAGTTCTTTGCTGTGCGGCATCCGTCGTTGGTAGGTGGTCTGCTCCCTGCACTCGACCTCAGTGCGGAGGTACTTGAGCAATTGTCGATTTTCTTCTTCCGAGCTCGGCGGGTCGTTCGCACTTGACGCTTTGAGTCGCCATCGTCTGTGATATTCCATCATTATGTCTTATGGAATCGCTTTCATTAGTACATCGCACAGCATGGCAAAGTAGCAGTATTCCGAGACGCTGAGGCCTTCGAGCCCTGTTATGTTGACTTGAACAAAGTCATAAAGGCTTCTCAGGGCACTATAGCATTGGTCGACGTAGTGACGGTACGTAGAGTGCGAAAAGTTCTGGTTCGTTTCCGGGTTTCAGCACCAATGTAAAATCCGAAGACTTCTTTCATAGAAAACCGGGTTCTTGGATCTACGCCGCAATAAACGGGCATCGAGATGCTCTGCTCTTCATCTCTAGGCGTATTAGTCCTTTGAACCCGCTTTTCCACAAAATAAGTCTTCGAATTTTACACCTCTCCTTCATCACGCTGACGCACTTCCATGTTCTGAAGTATTTCCTAAAATTCAACCTCTTTCACGCAAACATCGTTGTTGCCTCAGCGACATGCCCGTGCCCCCATCAGCTATTGTTTACGCTCGCGGTAGGTGGCTTCTTTCTCGACAGCATTCTTGGCCTTTATGAAAAAACATCTGCCACAAGCAATCAAGGCATTCCTTTCCACTCCACCTATACTATTACTGACCTACTTTTTCCGCATAGTTCCACTATCCGTACTTTTCACACACCCATCATTCGTACAATTTTCTCGTAAAAGCTCGCTATTACCGTCCTGGTGCGCCTGTAGTTGGTTCACCTGTCTTTATCCACCCTCAGCACACTTTGCACGGTGCAGCCCTCTCTTCCTATTGAGCCTCTCCCTCATCACAATACGATGCCAAGTAATCAGCACTACGTCATTGAACATGGAAGCAACACTACGAAAAGATTTGCTGTGAAACGTTGTTGTCGCCGCAATGCTTCTTCTAAGTAAGCGTAAGTTTATCAGTGTTACGCAACTGACAGACGTTTAAATATAACAATATTTCTCACAACATCAGCTTTTGATATTCAGGTAATCAATTCATAACTAAGCATCAATCATAGTCATATCATAGGCTTGGGACGTAAGACCCTTAATATTATCAGTTCGTAAATAACGCCTATCAGCTTTTTTTTGACGCATTCTGGTTAACATACCATGAAATTCAAAAGAAAATTTACCTTTCCACATCATGAAACAAATATTATAATTGTAGAATAGGAACAAATTATCAGGTGGAATAACGAATTTTAATGAACATTTTCTCTGTTGCGCAAAAATACGAAACACTCCTTTGAGCTGTTTATTATATATTGAAAAGCGTTAAGCAAGAATAAGTTTTTTTGCAGTATTTTGTTCGCTTGTATTATTAGCTGTACGTTAACAGATCATAACTGTGAAAATGCACTTGCAAGTAGTGCACGTTATTGTTGTTACATTGCCTTACAAAGAGGTGAAGTCAGAGAATTTTGCCTTTCAGCAAATAACACGATTGATAGCGCGCAATAAAGCAGCACATTATGCACAGAAGAATTGACGCATCAGACATATATAAATTAAGCTCGAATTAAAATATTGTACGCACACAACTTTGCGAATCCATAACTGCACCGAATGCAGTGAACATAACAATGCCTCAAGTGAGGTTATTTCTGCTACATCTGATGGCAGCCTTTCTTGATGGCAGACTACATCTGATGCCAGCCTTCCGGGCAAAAAATGACAACTGTATTGTTTAAGTTGCGTGGTTTAGCTTGTTTTTATTATTTGTATAGTCATGTCGTAGTGAAACGCAATCCGGTTTGTGAAGGTATCACGGAGAGTCCAAGGTTGTTCTGTTATGACATGTGTTCAGAAAAACTTTGAGCCCGAAATATTGCATTCGCATGTGCAGAAGTTGACCGATGCTTTCTGTTGTCTTTGGCAGGCTAGAATACCTCACAAAATCCAAGCAAAGAAATTGATATAGCCATGTTCTGAACTCTTTTTTTCATTGACCTCTTCTCATGCCATCTTCTGATTCCACACAGATAACAAGGATAACCAAAAACATATTGGACTTCCGGCAGGTATACGTGAGCCTTAGCATCCAGCACTTACAAATTTTCTGCGTTTTTGCGCAGGAAACCCACATGTCATGGTTTATTTCTAACTTGGTTCATGTAACGGCTCTAGAAAATAACAGGTGTGAAATATAGGATATGTTTGTATCTCTATAATAAAAATAGACTGCTTGAATCTACCGTAATAAGATTCTCGTCCACCGTGGTGAAACAGTAGTTAAGATGCTAGGCTGCAGACAAGAAAATCGCGTGTTCGACTCCGGCCGTGGCAGGCTTACTTGAATTGAGCCTAAATGGTAGATGCCAGTGTACTCTGCAATATCAGTGTACATCAAAGAAAACAAGTTGATCCAAGTATCTGCAGCCCTCCACTACTAGTTTCTAATATTCAAATTGTGGTTTTCAGGCGTAAAACACATTCTGTTATTTAGTCATTCAATAATGCAGACTCAAGGTCCAAGCAAGACGGGTAATACATGTAAAAATACAAATATAAATAAAATAGCAACTGAAACAATAAAGGGCGAAGAAGGTTTTCTGGATAAAGTGATTCATTCACAGCATGTATTAGTTATTAATTTATTAGATGACTGACTAGGTCTCTTTTTTCGACTAAAACACACGAGCACTGCTCCTTTTTTACTTAAATGGGAACTCAGGCGTTTCTTTTTTTTATATTCACCGATTTCAATAAAACTGTGAACATGTGTTCGCATTGCTATCGTAGTTATATGGGCCAAAGTATACAACCATTTTAGAAAACAAATATTAAAATTGTTAGCTTATTTTGGTAACAGACTTGTAAACGCAAGCCACCCTGTCTATATGACGTCAAGGCGTACTATTTTTTAAAAAACCCCGCCTTTTCCAGCAGACGGATGCAGCGCATGCTTTTTTCTACGAGGTGACGACAGCGCGAACACAGTTCGATTTTGTCAGCTTCATCGCTAACTTGCTTCTCGCGCACCCGAAGATTGAGTCACCTGAGCTATATTTACACCCTGGCCAGCCGTGGCGGGGTGTAGCGGATCTCGTGACGTCATCAGTGACAGTATCTTGTGACGTCATTGGATACCCGCCACGGACGACAGAGCCGCTCCCTGTTTCGGTTCTGTTTTGGCTTGTCGTTTTTTGCTCAATAATTGTTATTGACGAGTGCCTGGGCAAAATGAACCACCCCAGCTCTTTCGGGACTGTCAATACTATTATAAAGCAGCACTATCTCAATATGGACGACAATTCACCGGAGTTCCCCTTTCATACACATACGCGACTTTGAGTGCCATTCAGAGTATCTGTCTAGATAGTTTTGTAGGGCATTGCAATAATGAGAGATATGTATAATTGTGTAAAAAACACAACCATCAGCAAATAATTTGACTTGCAACAAACCAAAATATACAGTTAGGTTTTTCTCTCAATTACGAAATTGCAGACATGCAGTGGCTCTTGTAGTCAAATATCAGTGTGCTTGAAAGAAGAATGACTCCTGATAGATTGAGCGCGGTATATGCAAGTGGTGAAGAACAACGCACGCCCTTTATCAAACTTTCGTTCATAGTGTGCCTTTATAAACAAAACAACACCTTCAAAAATCTCCTTATTATGGCGGTGGAGATAAGAATGCTTCTTTGCTTCTCGAAACGGACACGGAAATGAAGCGGTTCCTATAGGAACCACTTCATTTTGGAATCAATGTGTCATAACATGAATGTGTCATATCGGAAGTGACTGCAGTCACTTCCGAAATGACACATTCATGATACTATAGCCCTTTGTTCGGACCATCCCACACATTCAATTGTCCTACGCATCCGCTTTCTGTATATACTTCCATCTTCTTCAAATTGATTCCTATTTTGTTCTACGAGTAACCAACGTTGAACTTATACAAGACGATATCCGAAATAAAAGAAAAACAGGCAGGTCAGGAGGGACAAGCGTTATGTTTGCCGCCCTGAATTGGGGTAACATCTAAATTATTGAGAAAGACTGTATCAGATGGGAATAAAATAACACATGTTTAAAGCAGTCTTTCGAATGGATCGCAGCTGTGAAAACTTACCTCGACCTTGGGTGAGCCCCAAGGTCGAAGTAAGTTTCATGAAGGAGTCCAAGGGAGTGTGAGTGCTTTTTTTAGATTTGGTGATTATTTCATACGTGCGCCGAATAAGATGTCTGATACATGAATAAACGTAATTTGAAGAAATCCTACCCGCCAACGCTCTCTGCAGCACTACTCCCGTTTAATTTGTTGTTTAGAATTCGTGTTTGTTTTATATATTGTAGATTGGTTGTTGCCAGTTGTTTCATCTGCACAGTATAACTATTCTCAGCGGCACAATTACTACAAGCTACAAGCAAATTTAGGTGTAGAAATTGTGCGAGTGAACTCTAATGAGTTACGAATAAGACTTCAAAAATTTCTTTAATTTATGACGCAGGCACATCACTGATAATTGAAACGCGCACCTTTACTCTTCGCACGCAATCCTAATTTCTTTGCAATATAACAACGATGAAAACTTGAAATAAATGGGCAGCACTACAAAGGACCGAAAACATATGGACAACAAATTAGCTTAACTCCTTAATTTCTAGCACGCCGTTCATCCGGACGCAATAAGAACCCTCCCAACTTCGATCCGTGCGCTCGTCCGAAGATCGGCTCGATTGAGCACATTCCGCTCGGCTGGAGACCGCAACGACATGGTCGAAGGCAGTGCCGCCCTGCAATATTGACTGTGCGTGACATTGGTGCGATATTGTCAGTATTCGTTTCTTCGTACGTTTTCCGGCCTTATGGGAAGTCCTAAACTGTTTGTAATGTATTCTTGCCACATATATTGTGTTTCGCTTAAACTTGTGCGAATTGTTGGCTAACACAGGGTAATTGATACCGGCTTACACAGGTTAATTCATACCAGGGGCATAAATCTAGGAAAATCAGACGGGGGACCATAAATCTTGCCATGGTGGCAATTTTCTTTACTTAAATGTTGTAGATTTTATTTTAGCTTATAAAACTTGGAATAATGCTTTGAAAAAAATTTCACTTGTTCCCGGCTCGCATGATTCCATTGTTTTGTTGAATCTTTTCTGAAACCGATGGCGCGGCAGTTGCGATTTCAATAGTCTCACATACTTGAGTGGTTGTCACAGAACGAGCGCTCAAAAAGGACGCGCCGCCAAATTCTCGCGACGAAACTCTGGAGTGACGCCACGAGGTCAACAATAAAAAAAAGAAAGAAAACAAACATCCAAGGCTCCCCGGGCGCGCGCTTCTCCCCTCGGAAGCGTGGCTTCGCCGACGAACCTCCTCACCCCACATCGGCGACCGAGCAAGCACTCGAAATTTCTAGATGTAAAGGGGCGTGTTATGCCGGGTTGAGTCATCTGTCGGGGACTGCCCTCGTACAGTCTCGCGCTTTCCCCCAGCCTTCGCTGCGCATCGCGCCGACGAAATGATGAGAACTTTCTGGAATCTCGCGCGGAAGGTATTTAATCGAGCAGCCGAGACGAGAGATGAGGAGAAGACGGAAGTTAGCGCCAGAGCGCGTAGGGATTCCGCCGTGTAGTCGGCGAAGGTTTTGTCCGTGGAGACAAAGCAGGAGAAGATGATTTCCACCTGAGGGTTGACGACTCTAGCTACAGGCAAGAGTGTGTGTGTGCGGCGAAGAAGTTTGGAGCTTGGAGAGTGGCCTATTGAAGACGTGAGGTTTCCTGGAAGAGAAACTTCGGCGAGGTTTCCTGGAAGAGAAACTTCGAGGGCAGCGGAACGACAACAACGCTGGACTTTGAGTGAGTGATTCTCGGAAGAGTATCATCTAGACTTTTGTTCCAAGAACTTTGGACTGAATAGGTTTTCTATCTCTTTAGTCTTTAAGTGTCTTCGTTGTTCAATGCATGCGACTGCATTGTAGTGCGTATTGTTGTCTGTGTCCGTTGTTTCGAGTGTGGCTGATTGTACTGTGTAGTACGTTGTTTGGTGTGTGACATATTGCATTCAACTATTGTGGAGTGTGCATCCTTGTGTATTGTTTTGATCTGCCATTATTGAGAATATAATTCTGTTTTGATTATCAACTCTCGGCTCTGACTTGTTCTTTGGGCCACAGCCGGCGTCCGCTGGCGCGCCAAAAAGGACCACTTCTAAATTGTCCACGCTTTCGTGGTGCAGTTCGGGGGGCCGATACTTCGGCCCTTGGAATTAGCCCGGCGATCGCCTCCCTAATTAACGGGACCTGTGTGACAATTAATCTGGCGTCCGCGACGAGGACCTTTTGGTGCACAGTGTGTCCAAAGTAGTGAGAAAGAGCGTCGAGTTGTTAATAGTGCTATCGGAACAATTTTGTGTGTTGCTCAGTGTTCTGGTTAACGAGTGCAGTGGAGTGTTCCGATAGACTGATTGAGGCAGATACTTTTTGCACGCGGCCAGACTTTATTTGCGAGACACGATGGATCTCGAAAAGTTAGTAGCTCTTGGTGAGAAGATGGGTCTTTCTGGCGTCGAACTACGGAAGTGGGTCACCCAGAAGGAAAAAGAAGAAAAAGAGAGGGTCAAAGAAGAAAAGGCAGCTGAGCTGGAAAAAGAAAGGTTGGCGGTCGAAAGAGCCAAAACAAAAAAGCAGCTGAGTTGGAACGAGAGAGGTTGGCAGCTGAGAGGGCCAAGGAAGAAAAAGCAGCTGAGTTGGAGAGAGAAAGGCTGGCCGCCGAAAGGGCGAAGGAAGAAAGAGAGCAACAATTCAAGTTGGAGTTGGAGAGAGAAAAGTTGGCAGCCGAAAGGGCGAGAGAAGAAAGAGAGCAGCAATTGAGGTTGGAGCTGGAGAGAGAAAGACTGGCAGCTGAGAGGGCGAAAGAAGAAAGAGAGGAAAGGGAACAGCAGCGACAGCACGAGATAGAACTCGAGCGGCTCCGTTTGCAACAGCGAAGTGAAACTCCGGTCCAAGCTGGAATTGAAAGCAGCGAACGGGAAGATCATGGCTTCCGCTTGAACCCAAGCAAGCTGCTCGTAGCGTTTGATGAGAGGAAGGACGACCTTGACGCGTACCTTCACCGATTTGAGACAATTGCGAGGAGACAGAATTGACCGGAACATCAATGGGCAACTGCTTTGAGTACTTGCTTGAGTGGTGAAGCGCTCAGTGTGTACGGTAGGCTGACGCGGACCCATGCAGCACACTATGCAAAGGTGAAAGCAGCTTTGCTGAAGCGATTTAGATTTACTGTTGAAGAATTCCGGGACAGAATTCGGACAGGAAAGCCAGCTGATGGCGAGACGGCTACGCAATATGCCGCCCGACTTCGCCACTATTTCGACAGATGGATTGAACTTTCAGGGACAGCGCAGGAGTACGATGAGCCTAGAGAGCTCCTAACTAGAGAACAATTTCTTACTAGTTGCCACCCAAGCCTGTCGCTGTACTTGAAAGAGAGGGGAGCTAAGTCACTTGAAGACATGCTTGAATTGGCTGATCAATTTTCGGAAGCGCAAGGTGGAACTGATTTGGCCAAGGTCAAGAAGGAGTGTCCCAAAGATTCTGAAAATTCGGCACCCGAACAAAAGAAGCGTGCACCGGAGAGTGTTCCGCGATGTTTTCTGTGTAACCGAGTGGGTCATCGCGCGAGCAACTGTCGTACTAACTTTACGAGCCCTACGGTAGTAAAATGTTTTAAGTGTGGTCAGACTGGGCACAAAGCAGACGCATGTCGAAACGGAGCGAGTCAAACTCACCAGGTATCCTGTGTGCTAGCAGCACCGAAATTCGATGATAATGCCGTCACCGACGGATATGTGGAGTTGAAAAATGTGGAGAAAATCCCTTTTGTGGGTGCTGTAATGACAAAACAGCCAACCGGTGTTTCGAAGGGAATGCCAACGCTGCCTGGAAAAGTTGAGGACAAAAAGATTACGGTGTTAGGAGATACAAGCAGCTCCACTGTGATCGTGCGGAGAAAATTGGTACGGAAAAGTGAGTTAACAGGCAAAACGAAACCTGTTTGCCTAACTGACCGTACGGTGCGGATGCTTCCCGAAGCAGAAATTGAGGTTGAAACCCCGTACTTCAGCGGGAAGGTTACTGCTTTATGCATGACGACCCCCCTGTACGACCTTGTCATCGGAAACATCGACGGGGCGCGAGGACCGAATGATCCGGAATGTTTGGGAGAAGACCCTAAGATAGAGCCCTCGCCAATGCAGCGACCGCGAGATACAGTGGAGGAGCAGCCCGTGACGGATCTCACTAGAGCCCAAGGTGAAGCCGCGGCGCAAGAGACAGTGAATGAGAAGATGATCGTGTTGAATGAGTTCACGGGCCGAGCAACTGGACTTACGCCGGCACGACTTCAACCGACCGACAGTGTAAGAGAGACGGAGTTGGCCAGCCAGACCAAATGTCGGGACGTGAACAAGCGGGTGAATTACAGGGCAGGATCGGTTGAGCGTCATGACCCGTTAGCAGTGTCGAAAGTGACAACGATGGCTGAGACGCCGCCTCAGATACCGTCGTTGGAAGGGGCTCACCGGAAGAAAACGAGCAAAAACAATTAGAAGAAATCGAGAGAGCACCGCAAAAAAAAAAGGGCGCAAGCGCCGCTCGAAATACACCGGATAGGTGTCGAAGTCGATTTGGAATGTGTTTGACATTGCTATATGTTAAGTTAATGTGATTGTTTTCCTGTGCCACAACTGTATGTCCAGTGAGTCAAAATGTTTGTTACGGTGATGTGAGTATAGTAATTGTTACAATGAGAGAACTTTGTACATTTGTATTGTCTGGAATATGTGATGGACTGTTGTACTCATGCTCCTGTGGTTATAGTTCATGTGTTGTGAAATTGAATTGCAATGTACATTTGTATTGAGTGATCTACTGTGAATGTGACGTGCCATGAGCAACGGACTATGTTACAGTCTTTAAGTGTGTGGTGACTGTTCGCGCTCGTTTGTGTGGTTTTGAATATTATGAGATAATATTCTTAAAGTGGGGGGCAGTGTCACAGAATGAGCGCTCAAAAAGGGCGCGCCGCCAAATTCTCGCGACGAAACGCCGGAGTGACGCCGCGAGTTCAACGATAAAAAAAAGAAAGAAAACAAGCATCCAAGGACTTCCCGGGGCGCGCGACCCTCCCCTCTCGGCAGCGTAGGCTCGCCGATGAACCTCCTCAGCCCACAATGGCGGCCGAGCAAGCACTCGAATTTTCTAGATGAAAAGGAGCGTGGAGATGCCGGGTTGAGTTATCCGTCGCGGACGGGCCTCGTATCGTCTCGACCTTTCCCCCAGCCTTCGCTGCGCATCGCGCCGACGAAATGATGAGAACTTTCTGGAATCTCGCGTGGAAGGTATTTAATCGAGCAGCCGAGACGAGAGATGAGGAGAAGACGGAAGTTAGCGCCAGAGCGCGTAGGGATTCCACCGTGTAGTCGGCGAAGGTTTTGTCCGGGGAGACAAAGCAGGAGAAGATGATTTCCACCTGAGGGGTGACGGCTCGAGCTACAGGCAAGAGTGTGTGTTTACCGCTTTCGAGCGAAGACGCGTGGCAACAGCTGCGCGTGTGAAGCCGACGTGTTTCCGGCGAAGAAGTTTGAAGCTTGGAGAGTAGCCTATTGAAGACGTGAGGTTTCCTGGAAGAGAAACTTCGGCGAGGTTTCCTGGAAGAGAAACTTCGAGGGCAGCGGAACGACAACAACGCTGGACTTTGAGTGAGTGATTCTCGGAAGAGTATCATCTAGACTTTTGTTCCAAGAACTTTGGACTGAATAGGTTTTCTATCTCTTTAGTCTTTAAGTGTCTTGGTTGTTCAATGCATGCGACTGCATTGTAGTGCGTATTGTTGTCTGTGTCCGTTGGCTCGAGTGTGGCTGATTGTACTGTGTAGTACGTTGTTTGGTGTGTGACATATTGTATTCAACTATTGTGGAGTGTGCATCCTTGTGTATTGTTTTGATCTGCCATTATTGAGAATATATTTCTGTTTTGATTATCAACTCTCGGCTCTGACTTGTTCTTTGGGCCACAGCCGGCGTCCGCTGGCGCGCCAAAAAGGACCAGTTCTAAATTGTCCACGCTTTCGTGGTGCGCTTCGGGGGGCCGATACTTCGGCCCTTGAAATTAGCCCGGCGATCGCCTCCCTAATTAACGGGACCTGTGTGACAGTGGTATAGATGAGTGGTACACTTTACAAAGAACAAAAAAACAAAACGAGCCTTAACGGTTTCAACGCGCCATACGTAACTGTCAAGCCTTTCAGATATTTGCTTTACGAAAGGGAAACTTCGGAGGGTGGGCACGTGCAAGGGGTGTTCCTCCAAGCCTGAGCACAATGAGGGGGGGGGGCGGACTTTCCTTACTACCCCTTGATTTACGTCCTAGCTCTCAACAAACAATAAAAACCGGAGGTGTTTTCATTCTTCCTGTCATTGAAAACCTATTTGATCACTATAGTGGCCCAACTTGCGGATCTTTCTTCTAACAATGCAGATTCGAGGTGCGATAAAGCTACGTGAATACGGGAGCGTGTCGCGACTCATATGAGCCGTAAGATATGTGGTTCGCTTAATGACGACCACGGAACTTGCAGCGCCATTTATCATAAGAATATTGCTGGTAATTCAGCCACCGCAAAGCAATTGTTTTAGCCATCGACGATACAGGTTTTATTCTACGTTATATATTTAGGCATTACAATACTGCAGCAATCCATCCCACGTACTTCTCTGGCATCAGAAACGTCTAGAAGAGGCGTCAGATCTTCTTTAATGGGCCGACATCACCCGTGCAACGCATATTGTGTTCCAAAATGTTCGACAGTAATAGCTGCTAGAAGCGGCTATATCTAACCTATCTGTCTAAGAAAGAAGTGACAGGCATTTTCTACGAGAAGGCCTATCGCAAACTACACGGAACGCAACTTTATTTCGATTTGACTCGGAGGCAACATCTCTGAAGGTCGCCAAAAACATGTACACTCAATTGTACTACTACACGTCTTCGAAAAGTCAGGAATTACCCTGTCATATGACATATTTGTAAAACAATAAAATTGGCCCCGTATCTTCATGTCTCACTTCAAATGACGTCGAAAGATGATAGTCTTGCGTCTGGGGAGAGTGAACAATACGTTTATTTTGTGTTCTGCACGAGATAATCGGTGAAATGAATTCTGGTGGCAGGAACTCGACACGCGCAACAGAGGCGAACGAGCACCTTGAGGCACGGGGGAAGGAAAGGTAAGGAGAGGGCATGCCCAGCCGGCGCAGGGCGTAAAAAATGTGGCGGAAATTACGTCACGCGCAGCCATATTCACTAGGCACAATGGCGGCGTTTTGTTATTATTGATGTAGTGCGGTGCGGCACCGTTCAGGCGGTCCAGTGGCGGTGTGCGCGTTTTCATGGGCTTCGCACTTAACCGTGGCGTACTGCAGGTGTTCGAAAACATCCATTCTTTGTGCCGCATTGTTAGCTACGCGTTTTTCCTCCGGTGGTGGTTGTAACCAGGTGTCTGAACTAGAAACAACGGAACGAGCACGCGTATACGTACTCCGAATTTGCAGCGTCCATCAAAATTATGCTGAAAAGCCATCATAGAAGATGGCGACTGTGCTCAAGAAGTCGTTCAGTGAATGCCTTGCAGGTTAGTGACAGTTATGCGGTGTTGCTTCTAATGACAACGGACGATGCATTTGCGGTCCACAGGCCCTTATTAAGACTGTAATCTAACCTTGCTTATCATGTTTCTGTACAGTTACAACATGCTTCTGCGCATTAAAGTTCCTGTTCTGCTTCGCTCAAGATGCTCCCTCTTCGAAATATTGTCTCGCTCTCCGCAATATTGTCTGTATTGTAGCAAAACTCGTTAAAATGTGTACACGCACCTGCACAAGGTGACTAGATACACCTCACTAGATGCGCGTGCTTGTGCATTCAGAAGCTTACGAAGCCGTTCGAACGATGTTGACCAAGTGATGTTGACCTTTTCTCGCACTTTCCTTCGGCTAAGTTCCCACCTTTCGCCCTAACGCGATCCTGGTCTCCATTCTCCGTAGCTACAAGTGCGCGTGAATCACAGTGGAGACGTGTTCCCACGCACTTTCGGGTGGTCTTCGCTCTTTTTGTCCTAATGAAATGATGGCCTTTGGGATATCCGTAGAAACCAGTGCGCGTCGGACAAAAGAGGGGCGAAAAGAAAGAGGCTGGCGCAAACTCAACGGGCTGCCACGCACACAAGCTCCTCCGTGACGCCAACTTTACTGTCATAATTACGGACCTCCGGGTTCATTGCAAGGAAGACATTTTTTTCTTTTTTTATGGTTGTGTCTAGCACACAGCCTGACCAAAAATTTCATAAAGCCTAAAGAGAAGCACAAAAGGGGAAAAAAGCGATCTCAAAAAAGCCGTAAACATTTCGGTGCCTGATTCATCGCGCGGCAATGTCCGAAATATCATCTATATTTTCGCAAAGAACACATCAAATAAAAAAAAAACTTAACGTGCAACTTGCCGTGTTTATCATAAACGCCGGCAGTGCAAGAGTACAACAGCCATACGCAGAGATTTCGTCAACCGTATCGCAGCAAGACAGCGTGTTGAAATCCGTTCCGTTGGTTTCGGCTAGCACCAGCGCACGCGGCGCGCAGGCCAGGTGCTTTTTGAGATAGAGAGGGAGTCGCGCCTTCTGCTTCGCATTCATATGTAAACAAGAGAGGAGAATTTGCCCAGCCAATATGGCGGACTTCCGGCTCCATCGCGGCTTCACAACGAGTGACGTCAGGGCCTCTTCTTGCCTTTCCTTCCTCCGTGACCTTGAGGAATTCTACGATGTGAAACACGAGCGCCATCTGAGAGTCACGTGGCAAAACAAAAAAAAAACATCGCCTCTGAAAAGGCATTCTGCGGCGCCGCGCTTCTCTCTGAGGCCAACTTGGCTAACATGCAAGGCGACGGGTAGGTGCCACTACCGTTTCGTCTTAACGAAGCGTACGAAACACTTTCCTTTTCGTTCATAACGTTTCATTGTGAGCGCAGCGTGATAAACACTACGGTTTTTTAAGATACTTATGTCTGCCTCCTCTAGTATGAAGAAACACACCGCATAATATTGGCATGTTGATACTGCGCTTCAGATAAGTGGAATATTTTTCTTTTGTTCAACAGTTGCAAAAGTATGAACGCAGAAACCAGAGCAATATTAGTTGGTGCTGCGCATGTGGTTGGATTTCGCCGTCTAAAATATGTTTTCACAGACAAGCAGATAATAATGCAGACCAAAGTTTTTGCGTCAAACTGCCCCAAGAAAGACTAGCATCTTAAAAAGACGTTTCTTGCAAGGCAACGCATCAGTGAAGCAAAATCTTAGCTATCTCGTAACATCATGCTTAGGCAATACGAATAAGATCGCGCTCGCAAAATCATGAGACGTGGGGCACTGTTTAAGTCTGAATAATGCATGCGTAGCCACATCGACTTCTACTCTGGCAATTGTAGCGCATTCGGAAAGAAACAAGTTCCTCAAGTCAAGGTTTTGTCTCTTTGCTTCGTCATTCAGCCGCTCTTGTCAAGTGCGACCGAGAATCTAGTTCTCAGTGCTGACGCTCGCCGTCCATCCGTGCACAAATGATGAAGTTCGCATGGAATTGCATGACTATTCCAATGCAGCGAAGATACGTCCAGGTCGTAAGCTGACGACAGACACAGACTGAAAGCTCTTTGACGCATTTCACTTTCCGCCCATCGGTTTCGACTTAGAGCTGTTGATGGCTCCACTCAACTGAATTGTGTGAGCGCTGTTAAATCCTACATTGCGCGATCTCGCTGTACGATACACAAGCAAGCAAGCAAAGAAAAAGAAGAAACAAGCAAGCAAACAAACAAAAAAAAAAAACAAACAGGCTGGCTGGTAGCTCAGTTCAGAAATACTAGCATATTTCGACGGTTTAAGAATTACGACGTGGTGCTTGTGGGTACGCCTGGATGAGCGTGGGCTGCTCGTTAAGCGTTTCACTCCACCGATGAAGTCTGGAGCAAGCCTCGACAGGTCACCACGCCGCGCTGTATACCTCTGGCTTCAAGATAGTCACGACCAACACACGAAAGCAACAGTTGGGAAGGCCAATATGACAGCCGTGAAGAACAGGCCTATCGGATATATACTTCAGTCCTACTCAGGGCAGAAAACAGCGCTGGATTATAAGGCAAGTAGGTCATCATTCTTCACTTTACTCTACTTGTCGCGTGCGAGATACGAACCGCGCTTGCCGGCAGCGGGCTCGGTCGTGTTGTATATTTCACGCACGAAATACATCGCGAAGGTCAGCTTCGGCGTGTGCAGTTCGCCTGTGCTTTGCGACAGCCTGGAAATCGGCCGCCATTGCCGCCGGCCTCCCACACGCTCGCTCATCGAGTGCTCGCCTGTCTTCGCCGCCGCGATGAGCTCCGGGCTGACGGTATTGGGCTGAGGCCTTGTCACTGTGTTGGGAGTCGTCGAAAACACGTTGCGGGTTCTCGTAAAGAGATTGGTTGTAGTGTGTCGCGCGCTGTAAGTGCACCAGCATGGGCTGGCAGGGCTTTCGCTAGTGTCGGAACTCACTGAATATTGGTTACCATTACAGTTGGCTTTCCCGTCAGTCGGTCGCGAGCAGCTCAGCGCCGTTCGTTGGCCACGGTGGTGGACTCGCGTTTGCGCGCTGCACTCGCTCGAGTTTGTCAAAAAGGGCCGCATTACCGTCGATTTCATCGGCTATAGCTCCAAACGAGCTCGGCGCTGTTCGTGGCGGCGTCCAAGCGTACGCTCGCTCTCCTGTTCGAAGTTCGCTGGCGGCAGACACTTCGCGTACAGCAGCGTGTTTGGTCTCGCGTTCGCTTGCTCGAGCTGAACGACGTCGCTCACTTAGGACTCGCCGACTTGTTAGCGGCATGGTGGTTCGGGCAGTTGTGACTGTGGCCACCGCTCCTAAGCTGTTGCGCTACAGGGATCGAAATAAGTCTTTGACGATGTGTAACATCACGCTCAAATTATTAGCATGTCTTATCTCACATAGGTATTCATTTCACCTTGCACGTATTTCTCATATGCATTTGTATTCATCCTCTGTCACGTGTGACTCACTATTTTACATACTTATTGTGCAGCCTTGGGAACACACCATGCTGAAGACTGTGCGCTGGCGTCTGCGATGCCCGTCATCCATCTCTTCCGTCAAAGCAGCTTCAGAAGGACTGTGCGAGATGTGAAGGTAAAGTTATTTGTGTGTCATATTTTAACGCTTGGTTTTATATTAACGTGCACGTATTTGTCATATGCGTGCATCTTCATCTTCTGTAACGTGTGCCTAACTATTTTTTACTATAATATTGTACGTGCAGCCATGGGAACACAACAGGCAGAAGGCTGCGTGCGCTGGCGTCTGCAATGCCTGTCAGCTATCACTTCCGTCGGAGGAGCTACCCAAGGAGTGAACAAGATTTGATAACGAGACTGGACTTGTACACTTCACCATGAATTCACTTAAAAGAATGTGGAAACTTCGTGTGTATGTAGAAAAATAAAAATCGATGTCTCACTTTTGTCTTTCGTTGTTGCCGGGATTGTGAAAGCAGTTACGCATAGGTGGCTAACTACTCTCACGCGTGTTTTTTTCTGCGGAATTCGTTGCTCACTGCGCAGAAAAACAGGCGAAAAAAGTATTAGGCTTGGCGGAAAATAAACAAAAAACAATGTTTGAACTAGGGACAAAAAGTTCATCCGATTGAAGTACTTGAGTGGATCAACCATTCATCTGGCAAGGTGCAACTGTGAGGACAAACGGTTGCCCGGTAAGGAGTAAATATGGGGATTAACACTTGCTCTATAAAATGCAAATGTGAGGACTAAATGTTAGTCCATTGCGGTGAACTGCGGCACTAACGGTTACTCACTAAGGTGTAAATGTGAGGACTAAATGTTAGTCTCTTGAGGGGACTATCTGTTAGACCCGGTGCCATTAGTCGTTTAAGGGATTAATGGTTGTGGCAGCCCCATTAATCCCCAAAAGGACGAGCCACAAGCTTATTTAACACCCTTTTGCCTTAGAGTGTACTTGTGACTAATTTCAGTAACGAGTACTGGCACCTGTTTCGTGACACTGCCATTACTTTCGTCTACCCTATCGCAGACGTTTCTGCAGATACTTTTCATCTACATCAGCTGACGACGGACTTCGACAGACACCAAGTGACGTGACTTCGCTACTTGCAAAAGTTGATGTCAACTCGACCCTGTCGGAACAACAGCAGACCGAGCTACGTGAAGTGCTATATCAATTTAAAGATTGCTTCGCGTCCACCTCATAGGTTCGTCGGACACCGATCACCGAACACCGTATATTTACGTATAACGACGCCTCGCTCATAAAACAACACCCTTACTGCATTTCGGCAAAAGAACGTGACTTGATAAATGCTGAAGTCTAGGAGATGTTGGAAGATGATGTTATCCAACCTTCGAAGAGGGCCTGGTCATCTCCGATCATGCTCGTGAAGAAGATGGATCACTGCGCTTCTGCGTGGACTACAGTAAACTTAACAGCGTGACTAAAAAAGACGTCAATGCGCTGCCCCGCATGGACGATTCCCTCGACAGACTGCAGCAGGCCAAGTATTTTTCATCCATACACTTGAAAAGTGGCTACTGGCAGATCAAAGTTGATGAACGAGATCATAAAAAAACCGCCTTCGTTACACCGGATGGCCTATATGAATTCATGTGCTTCCCTTCGGTCTCTGGTCGGCCCCTGCGACATTCTAGGGAATGACGGACATTGTTTCTCCCGGTCTAAAGTGGCACACGTGCCTAGTTTATCTGGATGATGTGTTTTCTGCGACCTTTGAGGAGCACCTGAAGCGTCTGCGGGATGTGCTCGAAGCACTCCGCTCTGCTAACCTGACACTGAAGCCAGCAAAATGCCACTTTGGTTACAAGGAATTTAAGTCTCTCGGCCGTGTTGTCAGTGCGGATGGTATTCGACCAGACCCTGACAAAAGTACCGCCATGGCCTGGTTTCCTGTGCCACGTGATAAAACGGCAGTATGTCGCTTTCTAGGGTTCTGTGCGTACTATCACCGCTTTATAGCCAATTTTTCTAGGATTGCTTAACCACTCACTCGACTCACTTGTGAAGATGTTCCATTCGTCTGGGAGGAAGAACAGGACGCAGCTTTCTCTGAACTACGGGAGCGTTTGCAGACACCTCCAGTCCTCGCACACTTTGATTAAGACGCTGATACTGAAATTCATACTGATGCCAGCAACGTGGGTCTTGGTGCTGTCCTCGTACAACAACAAGAGGGCACAGAGCGAGTGATAGCGTACGCTAGCCGTACTCTCTCCCGCGCCCAGGTCAACTACTCCACGTCAGAAATAGAGTGACTCGCAGTTGTATTGGCTACGATGAAATTTAAGCCTTACCTTCACGGACGCCACTTCAAGGTAGTGACCGACCATCATTCGTTGTGCTGGTTAGCCAACCTACGGGACCCGTGTGGGCGACTGGCACGATGGAGTCTTCGTCTGCAGGAATATGATTTCACGTTCGCTTACAAATCAGGCCGCAAGCACGAAGATGCTGATTCATTATCCCGTGCACCTGTCGAAGTTTGTGGCCACGACACCGAGGATGACGATGGTTTCCTTAGGGCCCTTACTACAACAGATCTGATAACGCGACAGCTTGCGGACGATGAAATTCACGCAGTTATCGAAGACCTTGAAGGACGCAACTCGTTCATACCTCGATGTATTTCTCGAAGTCTGTCATGGTTCTGTCTGCGAGATGGGGTCCTGTATGAAAAAAACTTCAATGGAAATGAGAGAACCTATCTTCTAGTTGTGTCAACTGACATGCGTGACGACATTCTTCTTGCCTGCCATGATGAGCCCACATCTGGTCACTTAGGTTCCTCTCGAACTCTTGCTCGAGTTCGACAAATATACTACTGGCCTAAGCTTTCTGCATCAGTTAACCGATACGTGAAAAGCTGCCGGGAATGTCAACGCCGCAAATCCCCGCCACTAAAGCCCGCGGGGCTTCTTCAGCCAATAAAACCACCCAGAGCGCCATTTGATAAAATAGGAATGGATTTACTGGGGCCCTTTCCACAATCATCTGCCGTCAACAATTGGATCGTAGTAGCCACCGACTATTTGACGAAGTACGGCGAAACGAAGGCACTACAACGCGATACAGCTTCCGACGTCGCCCAATTCTTTATGGACGAAATCGTTCGTCGACCCATCGTGCGTAATCACAGACAAAGGAACAGCATTCACGGCCCAGCTAATTCATGACGTGTTCAAGCTCAGCTACACGCCTACACATTACACACCAGCAGAGTATAGACACATGCCGCTACAACACTCGCCGTCGACAAGTTGAATACCATCCAGGCGATCAAGTTTGGGTGTGGACTCCAGTCCGATGCTAGGGATTGTAAAAAAAAAACTGCTCAGTCGTTACTTCGGACCATACAATCTCTTGCGACGCGTGAGCGATGCGAACTATGAGGTAGTCCTTGACGACGCCTTCTCACCACGTCGGCGAAGGCACACCTCGGAGATTGTCCACGTGGTGCGCCTGAAGCGGTACTTCCCGCGGTAGTGCGACTGCACATGAATCATATCGCTGTTTTTGTGTAAGCGCGTATTTTCTGTTGGTTCGCCCCGACTTTGCCTTTGTACTTTCCGAGCATCAGAGTGATGCCTTTTTTTCTCAGAGGGGGAATAATGCCACTTGGCTGCTAGTTACGGCGAGCGCAAGCCATGGCTGCCCGCGAGAATGGAAGACGATGTTCTGGGGCAGCGCGTGCTCTCGCAAGTTGTTTATTATTGAAGCAGCCAACTTGCTAGTTTTCGGTGCGTCGCCCCGCTGGCTCAATTTTTCCTAGTTGAAGACCTTTTGTAGCACGTGACAATATTCTACGTACTTGAAAACAGTTGTGTTATCTAACCTTTAATGCCAACATAAGAATTGGCTGCATGTCTGCCAGCATGCCAGCTCATAATCCCACGAAGACATGTAAACGTGCGCTGAGATAAGATTGCACATGGTCAAGTTCACGTGGTCAGTCATACTCGAAAGACTTTGTTATATTGGTTTTCACACTGGCGTTCTTGCCATTGAAGATGGCTGGCACTCCGTCGAGGCAGGATTCTGCAGCCAAGTGACGCGATGGTGTCTCAGGAAGTGCCTTTGGAAACGAAGGAATCACCACCCCTTCGTTGATCGTGTTTAATTCCAACGATACATGGAGAGTGGCATGAACCTGTAAAAGCAACAAAGGAATTGTCTTCGTGTCGCCAGCATGCCAGCTCCGAATCCCGTGCGAAATTTGACCAGTTCACTTTACTACCTGAGGGCGGGTTGTAGCAATAGAAGCGGTGGTGAGGTCACAAGAGATAGGAGGATTGCTTTGGCAAATATGCATACATATCGAGTGATTGTTGTTTTTCGGGCATATGCACGTTGATATCTCGGATATTTTAGGGAGTTTCACTCAACACCGTGCCTTGCAGAAATGCGATCAGCTGTCTTTGCACACTAATGCATTGTAGCATGGGCGTGTGCAGGGCGAAAAGCGACGTTGTTGATGGTGGACTCTGCCTTGCAGGTCCATGCCGGATCTTTGTGGGCAGACCACGGAACCCATTGCCCGAGCCGAGGCTTCCAGAAAAAAAATTACGCGTGGTAATCGTACTGCAACCGGCCAACTTCCACATAATTTGGTTACAATTTCGCAGAAGGATTGCGGCCAGGTAATCCTTCTGCGAACTTGTCACTAAATCAGCAAGAAACCATGCTCAAACAGGAGCATGGCATTTGAACATGGTGTCTAACAGGAAACCCTGCTTAAATACCTCGAAGTTTTGTCAGGCTTGTGTAATACGCTAACTGGAAGCCTGGGAATGTACTCGTATTCCTTGTGTATGTGTGTGTCAAACGATTATTTTGTATGGTTAGGGGAACGATCCAGCTTTTTATTAGGCTTCGAATAAACAGCATAAAGGGGAGAGATTTTTTAAGGTAGTCAGAAATATTGTAAGACTCTTTTCATACTTTCAAAGTGCTCGAGCTGTGCAGGTCATTTCGAAACGCGAAATCAAACTAAGTAACAGCCATTTCCTCATTTTGAAGCTCCAACCTAACGCCTCAGTGTGTCACAAGCAGCGTGTGAGGCGATTGGTCACTTACATTGTGCAGTCGGTGTAAGTACTCACTGCCAGACATCAGAGGGCCACAGCATCACGTTGAGAGAGGAAGGGGGCGGCATTTTCTCCTCCTAAGTGCGAGTTTGCAACCTGCATTTAAAAACGTTATTTGGTTTCCAGCCAACGGTGCAACAATGGTTGTGCGAGCGATAAGTAGTCACAAGCGCTAGGCAGTGTCCCCCTATTCAAGGTTACATTTGCACAATTGGAACACCAGGGGTTTGGTTGGCTACTTATCGGAGTGGCGTAGAAATTAAAATTATAGATGATACGCCAGTGGGCCACATCGTTGTCACTGTTTATAATTACTTCACATACTTAGTACGATGCTTAAAGCAGCACATGAAAAACACTTTTACATTTCGAACATAATTACTCTACGAGCATAAACCTGCCGAACAACTTCCATGTTCATTAATTTCTTTGTGTGTTTGAAGGCTTGACATGGTTGGTTTCTTCTTTTGCGGATTTCCAAAAGATTCTAGTCAACACAAAAAATAAAACCTTACACCTGACAGTTCCTAATTTGCTCCAAGTTCTTTTCACGTATGTTCACTCAACTGATAGTTTAACAGGCATATTTGCTAAATCACATGAATGCCGTAACTAAGTGGATAGGTCCGAATGTAAACAGATATTATGACTTAGCCAAGTAAGAAATAGCAGAGATATATACACTGCCTCACCGGCTTATGAATATGTTATCAAAAGCAGTTTTAATTCCATCATTTTTTGATTGAAACAATAAGTTCGATTTCGATTTGACAGTAATCGCAGTGTTAGCGGTATTGGTTATGTGACGCTCCTTTTAGATTTTCCTAGCATGGATGCGGAAGGCTGTAGCTAAAAGTTAGCCATAGCACGCAACGAAGCATTCTTTGAAGCGGAGCTCACTTTAAGGCGGTATTGGCGTCGACTGGCCCTTAAGTGGCCATTCGAAACAGGCGCACACAACAAATGTTTTCAAAACTACGAGCAGTTTTTTCAAGGCGCATCTGAGGCTTCTATGCGTGATTCTTTCACCAATGACATTTTCACACTGGGACTGCTTTTCACCATGATAGCTGAAATGCCTCTAAAGGGAGATGTACATTCATAGAAGAGCTGCTCAGTGCAATTGGTTGCTTTTCTCTGAGCCTCTAATAATACGCATTCCAGAACAAGGTGGTCAAAAACTTTTTAGATGCTTGTTCTGATGCTTTGCGCAAGGTAAATTGTTCGGAAGGTTTGTATAAATATATTCACAACTTTCGCAGCTTTGTCTACGGTTATTGTGGTTATTGTTCGCGCAGAAGAGCTTGTCCAACAAGTTTTATGGTGGTTAAGGTACTCGGTCGCTGACTTGATGGTCATGATTGCCGGCCATGGGGGTCTCATTTCGGATTGAGGTCAAAGTCAAAATGTCTGTGTAGAAAGTAAAAAAAAAACAGTTGACTCAAATTGGCAGTGCCTTTACCTTCAGCGTGTCTCCCAGTCATGTTATGTTTTTAATACATGGAACTGTGCACAGTATTCAACAAGGGAGCTTGAAAAAGGGCAGTCACAGCACTTGCAGTACAACGCCGTGATAACTGCGTAGCAGGAAAAGACATGAGGATGAATACAAAATGCCAAATTTTTTCTATAATCACAGAACCTATGTCAAGATAGTTTTTTACTCTATGCCTGAAACATAATTTCAAAAATTCGTACGTTGTATCTGTACTCGTTTTACCCGCCAATTTGGTGGAGCTCGTAGTAGCACGACCGTTAACGAAAGATCCCTGCTGCGCAATTTGCATAGCAACTTCGACAGCCGCGTGCAGCTGTGCTAAAAACAGCTGAGCCACCACTGCGCCGAGGAGCCGCCACCGCTGAGCCGTCACCATGGCAACCAAGAAAGCTTCATACGCGGTGGCTCAGGGACAGAGATCTCAAACATTAGGAGTGGTAAGTTTTGGAGCATTGTGGATTCGTTCATCACAGCCTATTGTAATCTCGTAGCGAAGGGGAAAAGGGTGGGAGGATGAACCCCCTCCCATATTTTTTTTTTCAGTTTTGCTCGGGTATATGTAAACGCACTTATACAAAGCACGCACGAACTCATATAAAGTGTGGTTAAATATTGACACCCTCAACATGTATTTTTGGCGGCGGAATACTTCGCGGCCGTCAATTTTATTATATCTACCGGTCTATTCTAAACCTCAAGGAATTAATACAAATGCTGGCACCGTTAAAACTCTCAAGTTTTCGAGAAGCTTCACACAACTCAACACAAGTGAGGGCAAGATCACATGAGAGTGGCTATCACCCGATGTTCATTAAGTTACAGATATCAAAACATAAATGCGCGATTTTTTTCAGTTCTTTTCTTTTATGTGAGAGCAGAGAGCTTAATAACAGAGCGTAGTAGGTCATCAAAAGAAACAAACTGCATCAAGATCAAAACCAAAATAATGCAACCTCCGTGTTTTGGTAGAAGAGAGTGTAGTTGGATGGCATGGTGCCTCATAGCTTGAGAGTAGAGAGTTCCTCAAGTGATTGATTCTCATCTCGGCACTGCCCAATATTGCATAACTGCCCTATTATGGGTGTGGAGCGTTGCATGTTTTCCTCGTAGGTATGTCGAATGCAGATATTATCTTAACTATAACTCACGCTATAGTACTCTAGCGTGAATTTTGTTTGTTATTGTTATATTTTGTTTTCATAACTGGGAAAATTGCGGCCATCTTATGCGACTTTTCATGTCATTTTCTTATTTCGCTTATCTGTTTCCACTCCTTATAAATTCTGCAATGAGAAATTAACATAAACAACAATGACATAACCAAGCGAGATAAAGAAGCTTAGTAGGGCCCTGTTTGCGGGATAAAGCATGCGGAACAGCGCTGAGTGGGAATTTGACGAGCAACTCGAGGTTATCGTCATCACATCAGCATCCCTGTGCCTGCCCGTTCCAAGAACCGGTGGGGTGGCATGACTTCTGCACCATCCCGAAATTCTCGCTGGCATCACCCTTACGCGGAGAGGTTGCTAAAGACGTTTCCCAGCAGCCTTACTTTATTTCGGTTTACCAGCCTCGGTTGGTGTATCCTGGGCCGATGATGCTGTGCAGTCTATAATTTTTTTCTCGTCTCCGGGTCTCTTTTGTCGAGAGGCGGCCTGGGGAGAAAAGTCGTTGGGCCACCTCTCGAATACTTGCCTGGACACATGTTGCAGGCCACAGGCATGCGGCGTGCCGGTGATGCATTTCGGCCCACGCGCTTTTGCCCGTCCACATTACTTCAGCTGGTCTGTTTCATTTTGAGTTGACGAAAATACGCACGCCAGACATTGAACATTGCATCCCATTACTACCATACTTGCACGAGGCTCGGGAATGATGCAACCTTATGCTATTGTGCAATAGAAGAGATAAAGTGTCAAGTGGCAAACCAGTGCGCAGGAATGAAACTACTGAAGCACTTATAGTGACCAAAAGTGTTTAGTGTTGAGGTGCAGTCATTTTTCATATCTGATGCCCATAAAAACAGGACACCAAGCACTCCGGATCTAGTTGACAACAAGGAGTGGTAGGGACCACAATGTAACGCATGGTAGCGAGACAAGGGTGTTGCCTATCGAAGCTGCCAGCGTTTGGGCACGTTCAGGGCTGACGCTGGCGTCAGTTTATTATGTGCACCAGAGAGTAAACTAATGCAATAGAAAGCATTGGCGTGATAGTTATCGTAACCGTACCACACGGTATAGAGAGTGTTTTAAGATAACAGATAATTTTTTTACGAAATGCCCGCCCTTGTATTTTGCACTCACCTTCAAAGACAAACTCGATGTCAAATATTTCATCAAATGGGGAAGGTTATAACACTTTCGCTTGCAGGTTCTTTCAAAGCCACGCCAAAGATGTTTAGACATCTTGCAATGTTGCTTCAAATTTAGGGTTTAAATTGCTAATTTTGTAGTATGCAACCGTTGCTGGTTTGAGGTGGTAATGACTTATTTCGAAGAGAGCTGTTTTGTTATTGCCTAATATTACACAAGATGTCAAAATGCAGCGAGCGCAGGCATTCTCCAGCTTACTTATATAACTTTTCTTGCCTTAGTTGACAGCCACCTCAATGTGGCACTGGTTGCACTGTTGAACAAGCACAGACAACTATTGCTACAAGCGTTCACCGGAAGCGACATATGCTTCTGCGAGCGTCTACTCTCAAGCCAAGCACGTCTGTGATGCCCTAAAATTCCTTTATCGATAAAAAGAGATGAATGGAGAACAATGAAAATGAAATACGAAGTATTGTCTGATATAAACGCGGGTGGACCCAAATCCAGCGAGCACTTGATGCAAGCCTGTTTTGTGGAGACAAACGCACACGCATTTGCGTCGTTTGTAGGAGTAGCAGTGAAGAAAAAATGGCAGCTTATCGACGGGGTGAACGATGGAGAGTGAGGCGAAGCATTCGTCTGTCCATTCGTTCTTGCTTCCGTCTGTCCATGCGTCCGTCTGTGTGCCCGTCCGTGCATCCATCCTCCCGTCCTTGCGTGCGCCTCTTCGTGCATCCGCACTTCCATCCCTGTGTTCATCCCTGCGTTCGTCCAAGCATCCTCCCCTGCGTCCGTCGATGCGTCCATCCGTCTATGCAGCCATCTGTGCGTCCATCCATGCATCTGTCTGTGTGTCTGTTCGTCCATCTATCTAGTCAACACTCCAAGTACCACCATCTCGCATCTTTTAATCATATATTCCGCATATAGAAGCACCGCCATCCAGCGGACATTCCAAGAAATAAACGAGAGGTGGCACGCGCACACTTTCTTACGGCTAGCGCTTCTTGTCTACTTCCCACCTTTAACCACCTCGAGTTGATGGTATATACTAGTGCATTGTATTCATGGCACTGGGGCTCAACGCTCGCTAAACATTTCTAAAACTAAGGAGTTTACACCAAGCGTGTATACCGTAGCCATTCTTTCTTGTCAGATAGTGCTCAATATACATGCCAATGGCTGCTAATGGGGATCGCAGCGTGCGCGTTGACTAAAAGCCAAATGCTCCTGTCTTTCATTCCCCATTAGCAGCCAGTGGCATGTACATTGAGCACTATTTTTTATTGTTCAACAACGCACAGAAGAAATCTTTCACTGGCACCACCTATGAGGTCAAAATGTTATACTTTTTACATCCTACAACGGCATCAGGTGACGAACGGGCGCTTCGCCCCTAAAAGCGGGCTGAAGAATGGAAACTGTGCACTCATGTAGCATCGCTAACGTCTTGTTTCGGCAAGGTGGCGGAGAACGTCAATTACAACCGTGTCTCTAAGTATATAGAAAAGAAATGTATTTTTCCTTACATCATGGTTGGGTTTCGTCCGTCTTTGTCCGCACAGGACACAATGAAGCTGCTCAAACATCAAATCATATTCGTGAACACAAGGGACGTAAGAAGCATCCTGGATCTTGACTTGGAAAAAGCGTTTGACATCTCTCACGCACACATCTTAAACTCCATTTCAGACCTTAGACTAGGCGAAGCCTTCCACAGACACGTCAGCTCCTTTCTCGAATCCAGGAAGGCCACGCTGAATATTGGAGACCTCAAGTTTTCTCCCATAGCACTGGGCCCTAAAGGCACGCCGCAAGGAGCTGTGATATCTCCGCTTCTCTTTGACATCCCTATATGCAAGTTGTCTACACTGCTACTTAACGTGAAGGGCATCAACCATTAGCTTTACGCTGATGATATTACCATCTGGTGTCCCGGAGGTAGCGAAAAGGAAGTCGAGACTGCACTCCAAGAAGCCATCGATCAGACAGAGCTCTTTCTTGCTGGCACAGGGCTGAGGTGCTGCTCAAGTAAATCGGAGCTGCTTCTATACAGTCCCAATAGAAAAGGAGCCAGGTCAAAAAACTGGAAGCCTTTATCAGAGGTAGACATTGTACTTCACACCGGAAGTCGCGCCCTCATCTCGAGAGTGGAAGTGCTGGGCATGATTATAGAGTCGCACGGGTACAACGAACAAACCATCGCTAAGATTTCAACCAAGACCAAGCACATGATCAGGTTGATTAATAGTGTTTCGAACAGAACGGGGGGACTCAAAGAAGACAATCTACTGAGGCTCTTTTATGCATTCCTCATGAGCCACATAACATACGTTGCTGCCATGCAATCTTTGTATGGATTCGGAAAGAAGAAACTGGAAACTCTGACCAGAAAAAGCGTAAAGAGGGTGTTGAGCATCCCCGTGCGAACAAGCACTGAACGGCTTATGCAGCTAGGAGTTTATAACACCCTAGATGAGATCATTTATGCCCAAGAGAATGCACAGCTAATGCGCCTGTCGTCTACGCCGGCTGGTAGAAAGATTCTGTCCGTCCTAGGCCTCAGTCCGGCACTGGTAGAGGATCATCGTCTTCAACTACCAGATGAACAGCGTACTGCCATCCCGGTCTCTCCGTTTCCACGAAACGTCCATCCTCAGCACAATGTAGGAAGGCGCCGGGCTAGAGCATCCCACCACTGAAGAACATCAGCAACGATCCTCATTCAGTTTGTTTTGTCGATGCCGCTCAGTACGATCGCTCAGCTAGGTTTTCTGTTATTTCCGTCAATCATACGGGCTCTATTATTAATGCTGGGTCAGTTAGGGACTCTACTCCCTCAAGAGCCGAACAGTTGGCTGTAGCCCTTGCCCTTTTGGAAGACAGTAGATCGCAAATCTTCACCGACTCAAGGTCAGTGTTCAAGGCTTTCGCCTCTGGTTCCGTCTGTACTGATGTATTTAAACTACTTGAAAATAGGGCACTTTTTCCGCATAACATTACCTCGTTTCCTGCACATCTCAAACCCCTACTGGACTCTCAAGAAAACCTGAATGACACTGCTCACTCCCGGGTGCGCGCACTAACCCTCCGCGATGGGGAGGACGTAGGTCCGCAGGTTGGCAGTGAGATATTCAGGGACGCTTTACTTACATCCAGTGAAGTGGCTAAACACTACCAGTTGAGTAGGTGGTCATTTGCTTCACCGCACAACAAGTTGTCTAGAGCTCAAGCCATCATGATTAGAATGCTCCAGACCTGGTCCTATCTAAGCCTATTTTTTCTCAGCATAGTTTCCTCAGAGGCTTTTGACTCTACCTGTCCTGATTGTGGTGAGGTTAGTGACTTAGCACATATGCTCTGGCCGTGCCCCTCGTTACGGGGCCCAAATCGACTCACAGAAGAAGATTGGGATTCTGTCTTACGAAGTTCAGAGTTGCTACCAAAACTACGGGCTGTCCAGAGAGCCCGCGACGCGGCGGTGAGGCTAGGCCTCCCCGTTCCTACGTTCCTAGTGGCCCGCGAGGTTGCTCTAATGGAGCAGCGTTTCTCAGGACCCAATAAAGTTCTTTGTCTGTCTGTCTGTCTGTCTGTCTGTCTCATGTAGCGAAGTTTTCGTATGCATGTTCGGGTGACCAAGTTTTATTTTTTTATTGAGACAAGGAGCTTTTTTTGTTCCTTCGTACTGAAGAAAGGAGTTGATTGATCACTCTAGCAGGGACCATTAATATGTGAAGCGTATACACACCGGCAACTTGTTGGCTACGAATTGACGAAGTGAAAAGTTTTGACTGACCACACTTCTCTGCTGTTAGAAGTGCAAATTATGAGATTGCTCTATAGGCACAACTCTTCGCGTAATCAAAGAAAAAGAGTTGGAGCTATTCCTTTCTGCAAAAAGTTGGTCCCCTATGAAGTCAAGGGGCGTCCTCTTTTCCAGACGTTCTTTTTAAGCGCCCTCCTTCGTGGCAGTGTTCAAAATGCACAGTTCACCCATGGAGAAACACGCTTACGTAAAGAGCGGAAGCTTCCGTAGGGCCCTGCGGCCGAGATACTGCGCTGCTTTCATTGCCACGAGTGGCTGTTTATACCAATAGCGTCTTTAGCGTAATTAAATAAACAAAGAAAAACTTTACATTCTGCTGCTGGGATATAAACCCGTTCCCCCCTGCTTTTAAAGCGTGTGTTTTTACCACTAAGATACACAGCCATGCATCCTAAAAATAAATAATTGCTTGTATATCTGAACTACACAAAAGTACACCTTTTCTACGAAACTAATGCACAAACACAACAATTTCTTGTCAGATCTTTCTGACTTTGTAGTAGCGCAATCAACGTCCTTCGCAGGACATGGTGTAGAGCTGACATTGTGAATTGCACAAGCCCATGAAAATTTTTCGCTGAAAAATATTGGCAGCATATCCACGGAGTGAATGATGGAGAGTGGGGTGAAGCATTCGTCTGTCCATTCGGTCTTGCTTCCGTCCGTCCATGCCTCCGTCTTTGTGACCGTCCATGCGTCCAACCGCCCGTCCTTGCGTGCGTCTGTTCGTGCGTCCGTCCCTGCGTTCGTTCATTCATCCGCCGCAGCGTCCGTTCATGCGTACATCTATGCATATGTCTGTGTGTCCGTTTGTCTATCTATTCAACACTCCAAGTACCACCATCTCGCATCTTTTCATCATATATTCCCCATATAGAAGCACCGCCATCCAGCGAACATTCCAAGAACTAAACGAGAGGTGGCACACCCACACTTTCTTACAGCTTGCGCTTCGGGTCTACTTCCCACCTTTAACCACCTCGAGTTCATGGTAAATACTAGTTCCCTGTATTCACGACACTGCAGCCCAACGCTCGCTGAACTTTTCTAAAACCAAGGAGGTTACGCCCAGCGAGTATAACGTAGCAATCTTCTTCTGTCAGATAGTGCTTAATGTACATGCCAATGGCTGCTAATGGGAAATGAGAGACAGGAGAGTTTGGCTTTTACTTTCTTAGGGCTCGCGCTTCGTAACTGCTTCCCACCTTTAATGACCTCGAGTTCAGTCACGGTATATACTAGTTCATTATATTCATGGCACTGTGGCTCAACGCTCGCTAAACCTTTCTAAAACTAAGGAGCTTACAACCAGCGAGTATAATGTAGCAACCCTTTCTTGTCAGATAGTGCTCAATGTACATGCCAATGGCTGATGATGAGTATCGCAGCGAGCGCGTTAACTAAAAGCCAAATGCTCCTGTCTCTCATTCCCCATTAACAGCCATTGGCTTGTACATTGAACACTAATTTTCATCGTTCAACAACGCACAGAAAAAATCTCTCACCGGCACCACCTTGAAGGTCAAAATGTTAAACCTGTGACATACTACGACGGCTACGAGGGATGAACGGGTGCTGTTATAAGAAGCTTCACCACTAAAAATTTTGATTCTAAACGTGGGTTTCGTATGTCCATCTGAGGCATCCATTATATGCGTTGAGTAACCAGTAAAAGCGAGCGTGGTTATCGCATATAGTAGTTGTTGAAGCTCTTTCTTGCTTAGCTGCGAAAGGACTTGAGTGGCCAATCTCAACAAAAGTATATTTCTCTGTCATTTGCCAATACTTCTCACGCATGACAATGGCACTGGAGTGCTCTAGTGGAATGACGGCACTAAACAAGCCGAGAAATTAGACCATTTTACTGAAGTTGTTCCCGCACTTTTTTTATTGTTGATGTGATTTCACATGATGTTGATGCACAAGTAAAGTCCCCCAGCTACACTTTGTCTCTCAGAGATATTTAGGGTAGAGCACTTTGAGTACAAGAGAGAGAGTTAAAGAAGGACTAAGCGCGACAATTCAGCGTAACGGATATGACAAGATTTCGAAGCAACATATTCAAGAATCACATACATGGTACTTCAATATAAATCTCACGTTGAAAAGCTTTATTAGTTAGCATTAAAAGCATTGAAATATCTCTTCAAGACAGTGGCATTCTTAGCGAACATTTGCACACCTAATACACTTAAGGTTGTTTTTTCATTTTACCTTATAACACATAGTTTTGTGAGGGTCAACTGTTTTGTTGACAATTATATGACAATTATATTATATGACAATTATATAGTTTCTCTTCAATTCGTTAATCTCGCCGTATATGCATATATAAGGGTGTTTTTTAAGCAACACAGATTTTCCCATAAGAACTATAGTAGCTAAGTACTGGGCATTTTCACAGTCACTTTCTAGGCCGAGTCAGAACTGCTAAAGAAATCACGCGAAACTGATTATTTACATACATATATTTCAATTACCTTTTATAGACAGTTTTTGGGTAGCTGCTTATAAGATACGAAATTGTGCAAAGTAGCGAATTATGGCCAGCCCAATTTTTATTATTGCAATTCTTCTATCTAGTTTTCAAGGTACATCCTCAAATTTCCAGACCGCGATGACTGTGAAACTGAAACTAAACGCACTGGGAGCGCTGTTCCCTGTGTTACGCCACGTGCTAGCTGCCTTTTACGTAATCGCAGTGAGACGTAAGACTAATCTGCCTCTGTTTCGCATGTGTTCGTATTCTCGATTGTACTTTGCCCATCGTGCAGACGCCATCCACATTCCAGCACTCACAGGATTCATTAACCCTTCCGCATGAGGGTGAGGCGTCTCACCTAGCACCGTGCCCGGGCACTGGACACCCACCATTGCGAGTAAAAGAACTACTCGAGCACGCGCACTCATCAGACTTAGGATGGCCGCACAGCAATACACTCTTCGCCGTCTACTCTCACCTGCCAGAAAGAAATCGTCCGGACAGTACCGGGCCGTCCGCAGGCCGCCAGGATCACAAAAAACACATGCACCCAAGCGGTCCCAAACCAGTGGGTGGGATCCCCAAGAAAAAGGAATACGGCGCCGGTGTCCGGAGCTCTCCGGGATGTGTTAATAAAAAAACGCTTACAGTTAAGAGGCACGTATTTTTCCACATAATAGTCAACAGTCACATATATATGCGTTGTCACGTTAAAAAAAACAAGTGCACTGACAATCGCTAAGAATTCCTCTGTTTTCAAGAAAAACTTTTAGTGATTTTACAACGCACTTCTGGAAACCTCTTGTTGACCACGTCCTCAAAAGCTTCCTTAAACTGAATTATCTGGGAATTAAAGTAATTAAGGATGTACTAAGTCGGCATCTTTGTGCTCCATGTTTCTGGCATTGCAAAAAGCAGTAATATATGTCTTCATCTACAAATACGCAATCACAATCAGAAGTTTCAGCGCACCTAGTTTTGTATTGAACTTCTTCTGAAATGGACGGGCATTGACCAGTCTATAAAGTTATTCCCAGTTGAGTGATGTCAATTCATGTGTGGCCAATGCTTAGGAAATCCGCTTTTCAAGAAGCAATGAATTGAATAATCAATATTGAGAGCATACAACTTTCTCAAAAATGAGTAGGTTATCTCAATTGCACACATTTTATGTCATAATCATAATTTTCATATTTATAGGTACCTTAGGCAGCTTTAGCGACCAGAAAAAATTTGCATATCCCACGTACTGTGGGAATTGCTGATATGCAAAGCAAGAATGAGGAAGCTTGATATGTAACTTTAAAATCAGCACAACAATACGTGGCGGAAGTAAATGATGCCATAATGTGACTGTGATGTCATGATTGTCACGTTTTGACGTGTCATTTACTTTCGTCATCCATTCACGTCACCTGATATCGAACTTGGTATATGTGCAGACAGAAAATGGCTGCGAGAACGCTAAGAGTGTAGCATGTAGTTATGTTTTACACGACACGAATATCATGATTATCATGCTTGGACATTTTTCATACGTTCGTCATCCATTCAGATCCCATAATACCAAACTTGGCATCTGTGAAGCTGGCTAAACGGCGGCGAGCTCACGCAAAGTTGAGGCGGGCCCACGCTGGGCACAGTGACGCTATGCTAGCAAAACGCGAGTACTCTATTGTCTGACACTAGGCAAGACCAGCGTCTGTCGGCGAGGCCCGGCGGCAACCATCTCGAAATGCGACATGCTGCATTTCGCGCCGAGGACGTTACCTAGACCGCACAGCGTCTGCTTAGCTTCGTGACAGAAGGACGCCGGGTGCCCTCAAACGCACATGCGTCATAGCAACACACCACGGCATGCACCTGCGGGTATATGCCAGGCAGATCGGCGCCTGGCGTGGCATCGCCAGCCTGACGAGATGAAAGGAACACCAGCACGCACGCGCGCCGAGTCACGTCAAAGTGTTTTTGGGCCTTGAGTGTGGCACGTAGTCATGTTCTTACATGACACGCATCTTATGATTACCATGTTTGCACCATTCACATACCTTCGTCATCCATAGGCATCCCGTAATAGCAAATTTGGCTTATGTGAAGCTAGCGAAACTGCGACGAGCGCATCATGAGTGTGTCGTGTAGCCTTGTTGTTACACAACATGCATGTCGTATTATCATGTTTGGACGTGTCACTTACGTATGTCATCCGTTCGCGTCACGTAATACAGAATTTGGTGCATGTGAAGCTAGCGAAACTGCCGCGAGCGCATCATGAGTGTGGCAGGTAGTCTTGATGTTACATGACACGCATCTCATGATTATCATGTTTGCAACGGTCATATACCTTCGTCATCTATACCCGTGCCGTCATTTCAAACAAGGTGCTTGTGAAGCTAGCGAAACAACCGCGAGCTTATGATGAGTGTGGCTGTCGCCACGTTGTTACATGACACGCGTTTCATAACTATCATGTTTATACCAGTCACATACCTTCGCCATCCATTCACGTCACGCACTATCAAATTTGGTCTTGTGAAGCTAGCGCAAACTTCACGTGTGCATCATGAGTGTGGCATGCAGTCATGTCGTTGCATGACACGCTGCTCATGATTATCATGTTTGAACCTTTCGAACATATACTTATCATTATGTTGTGATATGTGTGTATAAGTGTGTCTTTGCATAAATGTGCCAGAGTGTTCTATTTTCCATGCACGGATTTGTATGTTTTACTTCAAGATACGTGTTCAAGTTTCACTCAACGGCTAAGGAGTAGCCTGCGCTAGGGAGCCTACATGAACAGCCGTTTTTAGGGTGATGTCAGCCTTTGACCCACTACATGCCGCCAACGCACCGCCGCCCGCCAAAACACAATGTTGCCAGACAGCAACGCCGCGCTGTCGCCCCATCTTGGTGCCCGCACTGCGTCTACGCCCGGTTGCGTTTAGTTCTCAATAATACGGCGTCGAACGTTGCGGTAGCGTGTTAAACGCTGCCAGAGAAGCCTTAGAATGCCTGGATGCTGCGTACCGCTCTGCACTAACCACAACAGAAAAGGGGTGCGAATGTTCCGCTTCCCAGCGAGCCCTGGCCGACGACAACTATGGCTGGCTCAAGTGAAGCGAGATGGCTGGGAGCCCACCAGTGCGTCTCGTATTTGCTCTGTGAATACTGCGTATTTCGTTCACTGTTTTTTCCTGCGGCACACGTATATGTGTTTCGCGGTGTTCGCGAATGAGTAGATAACCGAAGTTGTCGTTGCTGCGTCCAAGCATTGCGAGTAGGAAGCCCACAAACAGGACGCGTCCGCGCGTTCGTACGGAGACGCGCTCGCTAGTCTGAGCTGTTGCCACGCTTGCGTTCGTGTCAGCGTAACCTCAGTATTATGTCGCAAGTGTTTGTGTGTGGGCTGCGAATTTCTTCGTGCGCTCACTTTGAGAACTGGGTCGCTTACAGGACCCTGAGAACCACCGCTGTCAAAAGCCCAGGTGCTGTGTGTTGGCTGGCTCCAAAATGGCGGCGCACAGAAAACTATGCTGAATTTGGTGGAAGCTGGCAACAGCGTGACCCGTTGCCCGCTGGTTTTGGCTGAGTTTCTTGAAAGCACTTACTAAGATGTCTCCACCCTAAAAACGGCCGTTCATGTAGGCTCCCTAGCCTGCGCCATAATGGTGCGCCAAGATCTCTCTAAATATTATATCAATAAAAAGAACTAGCCATATATCTTCGTTATCCATTCACGCTCCATAGTACAAAATTTAGTGTTTGTGCAGCCAGCGAAAGGGGCGCGAGCGCATTATGAGTGTGGCATGTAGTCATGTTTTTACATGACACGCATATCATGATTATCATATTTGCACCAGTCACGTACCTTCGTCATTCATTCACGTACCGTACCACCGAATTTGGTATATGTTAAGCTAGTGAAACAACTGTGAGCGCAACATGAGCGTGGCGCGTAGTCATGAATCATAACTTACACGACATGCATATCACGATTTCCACGTTAGGGTCTGTCACTTGTGTTCGCCATGCAGTCATGTCATACCATGCCAATTTTGCAACATGTCATGCGAATGAAACCAACGCAAGAGCAGCAAGACCTTGAAATATAAATGATGACAATAATGACGTACATATCATGATAGTAATCTTATGACTAGTCAATTATGCTCGTCATACAGTCATGCTATTTGGTATTGATACCACTAATTAAACGGCCAGTAGAGATAAAAATCATAGGCGGCTAGGTAGATAGATAGATACGCTCAATGTCGCCGAAGCTTGCTAAAAATGCTTCGAATTTATTAATGCCCTTATGATAGCCGCATGGTCTGTAGCCATTTGAGAGGCCACACAATTTCATATATATAAGTCACCGTCATCAGACTTTTTTGGCCAAAACGGCGCTTTCACCAATTAAGACCACACATCTTTAATACAGGAACGCCACAATACCTGTGTTTGTTACTTACAACACCAATATACTTGCATACTGTAGGCTAAATACAATACTTTGGCCGGTTCATAAATTGCTCAACATCCTAACTGCCTCGCTTGAAGGGGCTGCCTCACGACATTTGACGGCGTAATGAGAGTCTCGTTCAGACCTCCATCTTACCATCAATCTCGGCTCGTTGATTACCCATGCATTCGTGACTAGGGTAAGGATTGATTGAAGGATGGCTGCGCGAAACCAGGCAAGAATTGCACCCGTGCCTTCAACAAATAGTACGTCTTGCTTCAGGTGCTACAACGGATCGATCGCTTCGCCTTTGTAATCTGTCATGGGAGCAAATTTCACTACTCCGTATACCACTGCTATGGGCAAAGCATCGATGGAAGTCAAATGAGCCATGATCAAAATGTGCGGAAATACGAATATCGGAACGCCGCAGAATTGATGTGCATTCATGTATCGCAGCTAACGTTTTTGTTTCTCGCATTCAGTTTCACTACCCGAACTTTGCTGAGAGCGTTGCTTCCTACCAATGTGAACTGACCCCTTCAAATGCGTTGCCTACATGCATTGCTTAGTAGTTCGTGTTCTGCGTCAATCAGCGTCCTTTTATGAGCCGATGGCCGCGTCGACATGCCGTTAAATAACGCTTGATGATTATTTCTCGGAATGCGGTGGTGCTCCTAGTTCACACTAGACAGCTGTAGCAAAAGCTACAGCAGCCGAAAAAAAATTGCAGCATATCCACGGAATGAACGATGATGAGTGGGGCGAAGCGTTTGTCTCTCTTTGCGTTCATCCACCCGTACGTCCCTCCATCGGTCGGGCCGTCCGTGCTCAACCGATGGATTCGCACGTCTGCCTGCCTGCCTGCCTGCCAGCCTGTCCGTCTATCCGTCCGTCCGTTCGTCCGTCCGTCTGTTTCAATCACATCAGAGCATGCACCGAACGAATGGACGCTTTGCTCCACTTGTCACAATTCACTCCGTGGATATACTGGCTACACACGATAGAAGGACGACAGACTACGTAAAGCTATGAGGAGCTTCACCTCTAACAACGGTTCCCAGCTGTACTTCTGCAC